>VDFB02039078.1:0-13871 GCA_007258455.2 Sequoia sempervirens
ATGATAGATGCCTGCCTCGTTTAGGTGGATGCCTATTCCGATTATATGAATAGATGTATTCCTATTCCATATGAATAGATGAAGTGAATTCCTGTTCCATATGAACAGATGATATATCTATCCCGTATGGATAGAAGTTCCCGAGTATACTTGTGAATGAATACTTGAAAAAAAAAATTTATTAAATAGAGTGGTATTTCGGTTAAAAATATTTTGGGTCCTTACATGTGGTATCAGAGCGAGATTCAAAAACTAGGCCTTGAGCTTACTACGACTCGCGCAATTGAAATATGTACTTTAAAAGTTAGAAATAACCTTTTTCAAAACTTAGAATAATACTAATATGTGAATAATTAAACAGGAATTCTAAATGCCAAGGGGAAGAGCAACTCGAGCTGGTGTCGGTAGAAGGCCAAAAGGGAACAAAGATGATGAACCACAAGCTCATGATGGGATTGAAGCAATAATAGAACTGTTAACTGAACAAAGAGATAAAATCAACTCTTTGGAGCAAACGGTACAAGAACTTCGAACAAGACAAGATAATATTGAAAATATAGTTGAACCTCAAATTGAAAACCCTCCTAATGGAGATAATCCAGAGCATAACATAATGGATGTTATTGCACCTAGGAGAGAAAATCCTATTCTAGAATTAACTAAGGACTTGAAGAAAATCACCCCTCCAAAATTTGATGGGAATCAACTAGGAGAAGGGGCAGAAAACTGGCTTAATGAAATGGAAAAGTATTTTGAGTTAAGGGATTTCAGCGAAGCTACTAAGGCCTTATGGGGGTCCTACCAACTTGTTGGTGAAGTAGCTAGTTGGTGGACTAATGTGAAGGAACAAAATAAGTACACCAAGGAGGATATAACATGGGAACAATTTGTTGAGCACTTTCGTAAAAGGTGGCTACCACAATTGTTTTTCGATGAGAAGATGACTGAGTTTCACAACCTTGGACAAGGATCTTTGACAGTTCAACAATATTGGGATAGGTTTGCCAAACTACTAAAATATGTACCAATATATCAACAAGATGAAAAAAGCCAAACCAGGAAATTCATTTTGGGATTAAATACCAACATAGGAGCAGAGGTTGACATGCATGGACCAGAAGGTATGAATGAAGTGTTAGAGAAATCCTTAAAGCAAGAGAGGAAGTTACAAGCTTTAACTTCAGCAAGACAATCTTTTAGGAGTAATAATTTCAAGAGGAAACAAGAATTCAGAAGGAATCAAAACTTCAACAGAACCTAAGGAACAACTCATCAGAAAGAAGACCACCTCCAAATCATAATCAAAGGTACAATGTGAATAACACTAACAGAAACAACTTCAACAAAAATGAACCAAGGAACTATAATTGGCCAAGGCTCAATGAAGCAAGCAATAACCAGCCTAAAAATCCAATGCAACGAGGACCACCAGGTGGATGTTTCATGTGTGGAGGGAATCACTTTGCTAGAGAATGTCCAAGGATGCAAAGTCAGATGAAAGCAAATCAACCTCAGAGGGGACCTACACAAAGGATTCATGCAGCAATAAGAAATCGACGTACTCGATCCTAGAATGTGCCCATAGAGACTACAGGTACTCTATTTGGAAAACTAGCCTCAATTCTAATAGATACTGGATCATCTGAATGTTTTATTTCACCTAAATTTGTAAGGAAAAATGTATTTAAAGTTAATCATATGGAATCATCATGGACAGTCCAGTATGGGGATAAGGCAGTTAAAGAGGTTACCCAGTGTCTATCCGAGGAAAAAATACAATTTCCTAACTTTAATACAAAGGTAGACCTTTATGTGGCACCTTTAGGATCATATGATGTGATCATTGGAATGAGTTGGTTGACAAACCATCAAGCAAATGTAGACTGTTACAACAAATGGGTAGAATGTTTAGATGATATAGGGAAAAGGGTTGTGATTCAAGGGAAACATAGACCTATAAGTATGGAAATCATATCAGCTATGCAAATGAAAAGAGAAAAGAGAAAGGGGGCTCTAGTATACATGGTTACCATGGATGAAAAGGAAGAAGGCAATGCTCCAACGCTCCAAAATTCTCCTTACCTTCAATATTTTAGTGATGTGTTTCCAGAAGAACTACCAGGGCTACCCCCAAAAAGAAAATTTGACTTCTCCATTGATATAGTTCCAGGAGCTGAACCGGTGTCTAAGGCACCCTATCGAATGAACACGGCTAAGCTAGTAGAACTTAAGATGCAATTGGAAGAATTGCTTGGGAAAGGTCTCATAAGACCAAGTGTATCCCCTTGGGGAGCACCGGTTTTGTTCGTTAAAAAGAAAGATGGAACCTTAAGACTATGTATTGATTATAGAATGCTTAACAAAGTCACCATAAAGAATAGGTACCCTTTACCATGCATAGAGGATCTCTTTGAACAAATGAAAGGAGCAACTGTGTTTTCTAAGATAGATCTTCAATCAGGGTACCACCAACTCAGGATAAAGGAAGAAGATATCCTGAAAACAACCTTCAGAACAAGGTATGGGCATTATGAGTTTACAATTGTACCTTTTGGTGTGACTAATGCTCCAGCTGCCTTTATGAACTTGATGAATAGTGTGTTCCATGATTACTTGGATAAATTTGTCTTGGTCTTCTTAGATGATATCTTGATTTATTCCAAAAATGAGGAGGAACACCTAGCACATCTTCAGTTAATTTTGCAAAGGTTGAGAGAACATAGGCTATATGGGAAACTATCAAAATGTGCATTCTTTAAAAAGAAAATACATTACTTAGGTCACATCATTTCAGAAGATGGTATTGCAGTAGATCCAGATAAGATAAAAGCCATAGAGGAATGGCCAATTCCAAAAAATGTGTTTGAGGTAAGAAGTTTTATGGGACTTGCAGGATATTATAGGAGATTCATAGAAGGATTCTCAAAAATTGCAAATCCAATCACTTCATTACAAAGAAAGGGTAAGAAATTCTTGTGGACTGAATAGTGTGATAAGGCATTTCAAAATTTGAAGGAAAAATTAACCACTGCACCTATCTTAAAGGTTCCAGAACCAAATGGACACTTCATAGTTGTGACAGATGCTTCCATTGAAGGTCTAGGTGGGGTACTCATTCAAGATGAAGGTGTGGTAGCATATGAATCAAGGAAATTGAAAAATCATGAAGTAAACTATGCACCTCACGATTTGGAACTTGCAGCAATTGTACATGCTCTTCAGAAATGGAGACATTTTCTCTTAGGAAAGCCATTTGAGTTAAAAACTAACCATCAAGGACTCAAGTACATCTTCACGCAACCTCACTTGAATGCTAGACAAAGAAGATGGTTAGAATTTCTAAGCGAATATGATTTTGAGATAGAATATATTAAAGGAAAAGAAAATAGGGTTACAAATGCACTAAGCAGAAGGAGGCACTTGATGAATATGGTAATATTCAAAACCACTTTTAGAGAAAAAGTGCTAAATGGGAAAAAATAAGATCCATGGTATAAGCAGGTTAGATCGACCTTAGAAAATGATCCAGCTGATCCTAGTATAAAGGGGTATAATCTAGATGGTGACAAGATGCTTCGATACAACAATAGGATATATGTTCCAAACTGTAAAGAGTTAAGAGAGTTGGTTTTAAGTGAAGCCCATAATACCCCTTATTCAGGACACCCTGGGGCAAACAAACTCTATTTAGACCTTAAGAAACTATATTTTTGGCAAGGAATGAAGAATGACATAGTACTCTATGTAGCTAAATGTCTTGAATGTCAGAGGGTGAAGGCAGAGCATAGCCATCCTGCAGGATTATTATACCCCCATGATATACCACATCATAAGTGGCGGGTTATTAGTATGGATTTTATTCAAGGATTGCCTACAACACCTTATAGGCATAACACAATAATGGTGGTAATTGACAAACTTACCAAGGTTGCTCACTTCATAGCAGGAAATATAACAAATGATGCTCCAACTTTGGCTAAACGTTTTGTGAAGGAAATTTTTAGATTACATGGAATTCCAGAAAAGATCATATCTGATAGGGATGCTAGGTTCACTTCAAGGTTTTGGACAACTCTTCAATCAGCTTTGGGAACACAATTAAATTTTAGTACAGCATATCACCCTGAGACAGATGGCCAAATTGAAAGGACTAATCAGATTGTGGAAGACCTTCTACGAATGTACTATATGGACCAACAATCTAAGTGGGAAGAATATCTTCCACTAGTAGAGTTTGCATACAATAACTCTTTTCAAGTCTCCCTAGGGATGGCTCCATTTGAAGCTCTATATGGAAGAGCTTGTCGCACACCTTTGAGTTGGGATAATCTTGAGGATAGAGTGGTAATTGGACTAGATATGTTGAAGGAAATGGAAAATCAAATCAGGTCAATTAGACAGAGGTTAAGGGAAGCAACAGACAGACAAAAGAGTTATGCGGATAGGAAAAGAACACAAAGGGAATTCGCAGTAGGTGAAAAAGTTTTCTTAAGGGTCAGGCCATATAAAAGCTCTATAAGTTTTGGTAAGAAGGCAAAGTTGGCACCACGTTATGTGGGACCCTTCGAAATCATAGAAAAGATAAACCCGGTTGCCTACAAATTAGCCCTACCTCCCCAGCTGAGTCGTATCCATGATGTTTTCCATATATCTCTTCTTAAGAAGTATGTACCTAATGAGAAACATGTTTTGAATTGGAATGCATTACAGGTCCAAGATCCCGGGAAAATAACAATAGAGCCATATCGAATCTTGGAGAGGCGCCAGTACCAATTGCGCAATAGGATGGTTGATCAAAGCAAAGTACAGTGGGATCAATATGATGAGGACAATGCTACTTGGGAAGATACAATTGATTTACAACAATCATTTCCCTTCTTGTTTTAAGCACTATTTAGATACTATATTTCTTTTTTTGTTTCAAAGTACTATCTCTTTACTATATAAAACTTATTGAATATATGCATCGAGACGATGCACAAATAAGGGAGGGAGGATGTCACGACTCCTCCTCCCTAACTTTTACTACACAATTTTTGATAGACTTTAATGCATGAACACATGTTAAATGGACTAAAAATCTGATACTCATATTCTTGAAAATCTTGCCTGTCATTAATTATTGATTGAAAAACTTGAGAGCAGAATTTGAATGTCGATCGAATTCAGTGGACAACTATGGAGTTTAAGGCGTCATGCATGAATAGAAAAGGACATTAAGACCACGTTTTCAATAAAAACTGCACAGTGAATCAGATCCAGATAAGCAAATTAAATTTTTAGTCAGCACAGACCTACTGGTAGGTCACATCCCGCCGTCTTCAGCCGCTCAACTATAACCTTGCCCCATCCATATTATTCACATGGAGTTCTATTTCATCTGCCCGAAATAAATTTCAGAACTAACTCGCATTCTACAGTTGCAAAACAATTTAATGCGTTATATCTATAAAATGAGGAATGAACTTCTATTTTTGGGAGAGAAATTGAACGTTCTGTGGGAGACTCCAGAGAGATGCTTGATTTCAGACTTTAGGAAGGAGAGCCAACCTGGGTGCATTGATCACTTAGATCTCTTCCAAGAATCAGCGCACACAAGTAGGTATCTCACTTGTCCACTTTGATATGCAAAATATTTGATCTCCCGCTGCCTCTGTCAAATATATGCATAGATTAAACAAGTATGGCAGTCAGCTATGACTAATCTTAAATCGCTGCTTGTACTTATATTCATTTTTTTGATTTATGAGTCACCATGATCTGAGTTTATTCTCAGCTTGTATTTTCTTGCACCTATCAAGTTTGATTTTGTTTTTTATCAATTTTCTTTGTGGTTGGCATTTGGGTATAATTTGAATCACTGCTATGAGATGATAGGGCATTCATTTATACTAGACAAAAGCTCTTAAGGAAGTTTTTATCCTGTAGGTTAAAGTCCAAGTATGCAGTTTTGATCTTAGGCAAATCCATAATCATATTTTTATGTGTTGTTTGTATTGTATTAGTAATCTAGAATATGCTACTTTATATTGTTTGATATTCAACCCATGGTGATGGAGTAGGGTTCAACATACTTAACATTTAATATTATACATATATATATATTTATCAATCATGCATACTTTCTCTTTTTGAAAATTTGGTGTAAGACATGCCTTTATGGTTCCAATTGTCTCTATTGCCTCAATTACTTTCTTTAGGAGATATATATATATATGTATTTGGATACAATCTTTTGTTTAATGCCATTTTATAAATGAGGGTAAAATTTAAATATTTTGGGTTGAGTGATATTCAATGTCTATGTACCGAAAGATAAGGCCATGTAAATATGGTTACTCTAATATGTTAGATGAATGAACGGACCTTGTTACTTTTCTTACTGAAATTTGAATTGGTGCATATCAATGGGCATTGATCTAAGATATTAATAACCATCCTTAATTTTTATTTCATAATAACTGAATGTTGATTTGGTATATATATATATATATATACATATTTCCCTTATATGATCTAATCCGTTTAGGGAGTCTTACCAAACACTTGGCATTTGTAAATTATTTCTAGTATGGTTAGAAATTTTCAAAATAATCAAATTAAAGATATTGCTAGCCTAAAACCACGTATTAGCATTGATAAAATCATCTTGATATATTGAAGCATTCAAGTTCTCTTTTATTCTAGTAGGTCTAGGGCCTTCAATTTAAATACAAAGAACAATGAAACCCCTTCTACACAAAGGTAGTTCTTCTATAAGAAATAGACAACATAAGTACTCCATTACCCTAGTTAGTGTTGAATAATTACCTTATTACATTCCATAATATAGTCATTGGAATTTTCACATCCTAATGCTAAATAAACCATCTAGAGGATAGAAATATAAGTGGAATAATAGGACTCTAATCCTTGAAATGATTCTTGAAGATATTTTAACTCTAGGTAAAAGTGATTTCTTGTATACTTTTGATAACGAAAGTAGGGAATAGTATATGTTATGGAATTTCTCAAAAATAATGCATGTCTTTAATTTAAGTACTCACTTAATTACGTTGCATGGGAATTTCTTTTATGAGTAATAAATGGTTAAATGATTCTTTTAAAATCTAGGGTATTTAAGTTACTAAGATTAGGACTTACTATGAATTATTGACCAATGCTCGTTGATTTATTTAATCATGTTGTTTTCTTTTAAATTTTTTTTAATGAATATGGTTAAAAATTTCCATGCATTATGAGTTTAATTTCTTACTAAGATTAAGTATGTTAGACATAGATTTGAAACTAATCAAAAGAAAGGAAAACAAAACTAGCAGCGTTCGGTATTAATGATGCCTCTGGCTCACATTTACGGGTAAAGCCGTCGCGCTTGAGCTACTGTATCTATAGCCTAACACAGCTGCAATAACGGCATCTGTGGCATCGTCCCTATAAATTGCCAGGGAGAAATAAGGAACATGGGTTGTTTAAAATCCAAAGGGAGGGAAATCCCCTTTGGATCGATAATCTAAAGGATAAAACAAAAATGAATCAAATCTGCTAGTGACAACCTAGAAAACTATAACTTAGGAATTTTCAATTCAAGATATAATCGTGTGGATAAATTATTAGGAAATCATTTAAACGGGTCAAGGGAGATGAACATCATTAGGGAGTAGGGTTAGATGAATGCTAATAGGTAAACAATAAATGGTCAAGGTGATTGTTTATTATTCATGCTTCCCCTTGTGGGTAGCAACCGCAAAGGAACTGTCTAGGGGAAATAAAAATCCTAGAAAGGGTTGTGTACCCACTTTATAACAGTTCACATAAACATAGCCTAGAAAACAGAACTACATATTTTACGCCTTGATCCCGTTTGGAAGTAGGGTATGTAGGCAGTCTGGGAAACGAAGGATGCTCCCAGTACTCAGGCGTTCGGGAATGGGGTTTAGGGTTGGAGAGATCACATAACTAGTTATATGAGATAATCAACCAAAATACATGCAACTATACTCGGAAGAATCCCGCATGGATTGCTTGATTCCCCGAGGCCCTTAGGCCAAATTCCGAGGCGGGTTTCAAGTTTAGAATTACAATTTTACATACCCCTGAGGACGACGACCTCGGTGCACTTTTAGTAGAAAGTGTGGTCATCAGGGAAGCGACTCAGGATCCGGATGATCCCGATGAGTCCAAGACTCTGGCCAGAGCACATACCTATCAGATGATAGATGCCTGCCTCGTTTAGGTGGATGCCTATTCCGATTATATGAATAGATGTATTCCTATTCCATATGAATAGATGAAGTGAATTCCTGTTCCGTATGAACAGATGATATATCTATCCCGTATGGATAGAAGTTCCCGAGTATACTTGTGAATGAATACTTGAAAAAAAATATATATAGTGGTATTTCGGTTAAAATTAATTTGGGTCCTCACAATGATGTTAGAATGCAAGGTACAAAGTATATATCGAAAAATCATAAAAATAATGAAATTGAACATGTATTTTACAACAACAAGTTATTTGTTGCTTATTAATTTTACATACCAAGGTTTACATTTTTCAAAAGACTTTTGACTTATTTTAATATTACCGGGTAACACTGAATCGCTACAAAATTTTCTATAAAATTCAGTTTGTGTTGTATCTAATAGGTGTTTTGGGTGAGGATCGCAAACTTTGGACCCCACCTTAATTTTAAAACATCTCTAGCATTAGATGAAACCCTAGTATTATCATGCCAATATTTTTGATCAAAGATTTAATTTCAACATTCAATTTTATATCGGACCTCGGTAGTCATCCACTGAAACTCCAACATTGATTGATAGGATCATTTTCTATACTCTCTTCTTTTTGCCGCTCTTAGTAATGTTTTAGGATGCATTTTAAAACTTCACTAATATTGCTTACCATTCTTTTATTCAAAGTTGTTTTATTAACTATAGCAGTAGTTATAGCTCTTCTTGCTGCGTTTTTATCTTTAGATCGACTATTTTTCCCAATAGATTGAATGGCACTAGCAACAGTAGACATAACATGTTTTAATGATTGATCTTTTCTTTTTGGTTTAACATAAAAGCCTAACCTTTCATTACTTTCCTCATTTTTTGCATTCTCATCAATTGCATCATTAGTTGACATTGAAATGCAATATTTTTATGATAAAAGAATTCGGTGTATATTCTATTAGCATGTGTTCTTATTTGCCTCCAAGAAATTTGATCAAGAAGATTATCCAGAAAACACCCGCTTCAATTTTAAAAAAGTAATTTTCATTAAATTCAACATCATTCTAGATTTTCATCTTCATTTTTCATTTTCATCTTCATCTTCATTTTCATTTATTTTCATCAACAAAAGCGGTTTTTCATTTTCATTTTTCATTTTTTATCTTCTTTTCATTAACAAAATGGTTTCTCATTTTCATTTTCATCAAAAATATGAGTTTTTTTCATTTTTCAAGAAATGATCATTTTGATTTTCATTTACCAAAAGATTTTCTTTTGTTTTCAACAAAGTTCTATAAAAGTTTAATCTCTCTGAATATAGTCAATGCCAACATCATTATATCCAGCATCTTCTAAAACTTCTACATACAAATTTACCATTTCACTAACATGTGGATTTGAAGACGTACCTAGATTTATGCATATTGAAACATTCTCATAGCATTCAAAGAGGTTGCGAGAGATAGTAGGACATAATCATATTCTTCTCCAAATTGACTCCTTGCAAATTAGCTTCATCACAGCTTCTTAATTTATCTTCAATGTTTCATCTTCAATAGTTGTTGAATTGGTTGCTCCACCATCATTCATTGATTTTATTCTCATTCTTCTTTCTCTTTGTCTTTGTCTCTCTTTTTCTCTATTTGCTTCAACTTCTTGAGGAGTCAATGTCTTTCTTCTCTTATTACGAAGTTTATCTCCCATAATTATAAAATTCTCAAGCACAAATGAATGTTAATAGTGAAATACTTCAAAATATTCAATCCAAATTAGAAGTTGAATACCTATTATGACAAAATTCTTCCTCTTGTGTTCCTCAAAACAAGTAGAAAACTACCACAATTCCACTTTAAAAATTGTTTTCTTCATTCTTCCTTTGAAAAATTCAATCCATATTGCAGAATTAGGCTTTTGTAATACCCTCATCTTGTTTAGACTTATTATTTTAGGTGCTTTGCTTGGATCTTGTGATGATACTATGATTGTTTGATTTGGCTTGCTAGGCGTTAGATGATGATGTTATTTCATTTTGGACATGATTACTTTTATATGACATTATGGTTGGTTATATCGAGTTGATTTTCTGAATTATGATATGATACGCGATTGATTTAATTTAATATGTTATGAGATGATTGTGGTTGAAATGTAGAATTCATTGATTATGTTATAATTGTTAGAATAGGTGTGTGAAGGACAATATAGCATCACTCATTCGCTGAGTGCCACTGTTATGTTCGATTCCTTCTCCTGTCACAGGTATCTTGATTTAATGCTTTGATATATATGTATATATGCACATGTACACAACCGTTTGTATCTGGGGATTGTAGGTATAAGTCTGATTTTAGCCCGGCCGGGCGGTAACAAATAATAACGGATAAATGTTGATCTGAGGTGCGGCGTTGATTATACGTTCCAAAGCGTGGGATTAAAAGTATCGAACGATAGTTCGTGTATGTGGTATGCGTCATTATGCATTTGTGTTATGTGTTTTGTCTTATTTTATTTATGGGGCGCCTTGATTTATGATTTAACTTAATGATTGAATTAAATTATTTATTTAATGTTGGAGTAAATGGTATTTAAGAAAATATTTAAATAATTTAATTATTTTGAAAATCTTAAGTACGAATTAAATAATAATTAAATATTAAAGGTATTTTAATTATTTTAATTAATTATCAGGTGGGGATAATTATTAGAATAATTTATTTAATTAAATAGAAAATGTGTTGTGCAAGAAAGTGGTAAAATAGAAATTAAAGCAAGAAAACAAATAAAAGATTAAAAAAAGACTGTATGAGCCAATAGGAATAGAGCTCTGGGAAAAAAGCTAGGTTTTAAATAATTGATTTTCTTTTATTTTGATTTTTGGAGAGGTTTTGAGAAAAAAAAAAGAAAAAAGAAAAGAAAAGGGCAATATATTTTTTATATTATTATGAATTTGGGGAGGTTCTCACACACACACAGAAGATCAGAAAGTTGAAGTTGCTCAAGCCATTGTGAGTTCGTTCTGGACTAAGGGTTGGAATCGAGTTCGAGGGCATCAGAGTCAAAGCAGGCATCTTCAGATTTGCATTGGACTCCAGGTTCCTCTCGTTGTCCTCTTCTCGTACCCTCTTCTGTTACCTATTTTGCTTCAAAAAAAAAGAAAAGAAAATTAAACGTTATTAGAAAATGATTCTTGTGAATATAGAAAACTGGTGATTTACAAAAACAGGAAAAACAACTTAGGATATTAGGTGAAAGAGAAATAAAACCTTAGACAGAGAAGTTTAGGGAATAGTGAAAACTATGAAAAATATTCTTTCATCTTGGCATCAAATAAATGTTGTGATGGAAAATAGTTAGCATATTTTTAGATTGATAATGTGTTTTGGTGTTCTGGAAAATATAAATAACTGTCTTTGGAAGAAAGTTTATTCTTGAGGCCATGGAATATATATATAAATCTTTTATATATATATAAATATAATTTTATATAAAATAGTTTTTTTTTTTTTTTTTTACTATCCTTCTGTCTTCTGTACTGTGACTGAAATAATGTTTTTTCTGTAAATGAGTATTAATCTTTCTGTGTTTTTTTTCTATTCATAGTATATATATATATATATATATATATATATAAAATAATAATAATAATAATAATTTTCGTGGGGCCGAATCGACTGGCAAAAATTCGTGCCAGATTCTATTTTGGAAATCTTTTAAATTAATGAAATTAAAAAATATATATATATGTAAATTTATTTTTGGGGGTTCAGGGAAAGGACGGCCGAAGCCGTACCTTACCCGTCGCCCCACTGCCGCGGCAGTCCCCTGACCACTGCGCAGCAGTCTTAATGACTGCTGTGCAGTGCGCAGCAGTCATTAAGACTGCTGCGTACTGACTGGCCGCCGGCCAGTGGGCAGTGCCTTTGCACTGGTTTTAAATTTTATTTTATTTTTTATTTTTTTTATTTTTATTTTATTAATTTATTTTATATGTTTTATAATTTGTTATAAATATATAATATATATATATAATTTTATATATATATATGTATATATTAATATATATATATATAATTATATATATATATATAATTATATATATATATATATATTTATATATATATATATATACCTTCTTTTTAAAATATTTATAATAGTTGTATTTTATTAAAAGCGAGATTATGATTTTTTTTTAATATTATTTATTTTAAAATGGAATTAGGATTATGAAATTTCAATATTAATTAATTATATTTTAATAACGTAATTTTGTATTTAATTTAAATGATCGATTTTGTTATTAGATAAATAATTTTTATATATTTTAAAATTGGGTACCGTTTAAATTGTTGTTTTGATTAAACAAATATGTTAGACAGGATTTTAGTTGTGATTGTGGGCTTTATTAAGACAACCGTATCGAGTTATCTAAACTGAGAATGGAAAACAAACTTCTGGTGCAACCTTGTAAATTGTGATGTGAATTTTCCTGTTATGTCATATTTTTCTTCTTTATCGCTTTGTGTTGACCGTGGAAACCCTGTCGTATTTTAACCCTAGTCCAGAGGCAGGTTTATTGTTGAAGTTGTCTTCGTCTTGGTTATACTTTTGGTTTTGAAGCTTTCTAATTTATGCTTGGAAGGGTTGGACGTTTTCTTATGATAGTTGTTATGGGTTGTTGCGAGAGGAGTATTACCTCGTGTGTGTGGATTCGAGTTCTATGTTTTATATGATTTAGTTCAACCCTTGCCGATTTAAGATTTGTTAGGGGTCATAGGGAGAGTGGCTCTTCGTGGGCGCCGGCGCCTCGGGTAAGAGGAAGTGCCAGGGGAACCCACGTAAGGGTAGTTAAACAAGTGATAACCTAAAAATAGAATTTAGGGGGATGGGTAGTAAAACATACAAGATAAAGAAAAAAATGGATTCCTCGTCTATGCATTAGGGCTACTGTAGACTAGTGATAGACTGAGTAGGCCGTGGTCGGCAAAGTCGTAGTCTCGTCTTCATGAGAGATTATCGGCTCCGCATTAGCTACCCTATGGTGTCGGCGCCTCAGTAGGAGGAAGGGCCAGGTGATCCATAGATGGGTGTTGGCGCCTCGGTTAGGAGGAGGAGCCAGGGGATCCCATGAGAGCTATGCGATGACACTCTCCACTAGACATCCTTGTTGTCCTTGTTTCTTGTTGCCTCTGGATATTGTTATTTTTCTGTTGTTCTGATTATAGGGTTAGGGAATCCATAGGTGGGTGCCGGCGCCTCAGTTGGAGGAAGAGCCAGGGGATCCCATGAGAGTTATGTGATGACCCTCCCTACTTGACACCCGTCTGACTTGTTCTTGTTGCCTATTGGAATGGTGTATTGAATGGTTGTTTCAGAGTTATTATGGAATCGTGTTCTTTGTATTGGTTCTGATTTATTTGAAAATGTATTTTGGGTGTTGGTTCAGTTCTTCTGGATGTTATCTCTTTATGATGTTCTTTGAATTCTTGTGAATTGATTTTTGATTGTTAAGTGTTAGTACTTCATGTTATCGTAATGAGTTCTTGGTTTTACTTGTTATGTGATTTGAGTACGTTGATGGTTTTGCATTGCATACTCGGGTTGTACTTGTTTTGTAACATGTTGTTGTTGAGTCGGTCGACATTCATGGT
>VDFB02039079.1:0-31365 GCA_007258455.2 Sequoia sempervirens
CAATCTTAAAAAGGAAAACAATGACAAGACCACACGATTTCATAGTTTAAAGAAAAACGATCCACTCAATTGCATAAACACTTCAATTTTGAATCGATATAAAGAACACAACAAGCTTATAATCCTACACCAAAATAATTAAATTCTCTAAAGCCAATACATTAATTCTACCCATTTGCAAATAAGAATAAATAAGATTCTCATTATCAAATAAAGTAAAAACACAATTGACCCAATTTAGTCCATATAAAATACGAAGTAGAGTTAATTTACTGTTTATATAATTTGTTCAATATAACAATCGATAAAAATAATGTCCTCTCAGTATATAAATCTCTATATATAAACAGTACTTAACATTTTAAATCAAGTATAAAAATTACATTATAACTAACAAATAAAATAATCAAAATTCCATTTTAAATAATTCACAATTATTATATCTAATAATAAAATAAATTATACTTATAATATTTCATAAACTAAATATACATTGTAAAATAAATATGAGTATAAATAAGATTTAACACGAATATTAATAAATGTATATAATAGTTCTAGAAAATCTAACCAATATTCAACAATAAAAAAAAACAACTTTGACAACTATTAAATCTGCATCTATTAATTAAGAGAAACAATAAATCCCTATTTATTCAACTAAATCATATTCAATAATCAATAAAATTTAATTTACATACTCATATATACACAGTTCATTAAGTACATATTTATATAGAGTCATAAAAATATTTGCATAATTGTATATTTCTGTCCAAACTGCCCACATGTATAAAAATAAATAAATAAATATATATATATATATATATATATATATATATATATATATAAACGAATATAGATTTAATTATACCTATTTAAAACAACTCCAAATTTAAATATGCATAACAAACGAATTAAGATTTTAAATCCCTTTTTAAAACGAATTAATATTTCTAAACATACATACAAAAACGAATTTAAAATTGTTAGAAAATAAAAAAAAAACAAATTTTAAATAACCAAAACAAATAGAATTAGGCGGTTATTTACGCCGGCGCAGGAGTAGAGGACTGCCTACGGCAGTCCTCGTGACTGCTGCGCACGGCAGTCCGTAGGACTGCCGCGCACAGCAGTCCGCGGACTGCTGTGGGCAGTCCTTACTGCCAATAAAGATGGGACAGGGGAGAGGGTACGACCCTTTCCCCTCCCCAAACAATTTAATTTAATTTTTATTTTCATTTTATTTTAACATATATCTATATAAATTTTAAAAAATCGATTCATAACCTTATATAATTTCTTTACTATTATTCGTTTTCCAAAACACGAAATTCGAAAATTTTATTCCAATGAAATTTGGTCCATAACCCCAGTACGGGACGAATCACAATTTTAGGCTCAAAAACACAAATCATTAACAAAGTTTATATTAAAAAAATAAGCTCAGCCATATATATATAAATAGATGTAGATATAGATATATCAACAGATTATATTGGGATAATCACAAATTTCAAAAATATTTTATGGCGTCCATATATATATCTATATATATATTCACTACAATTAATTCATTTATAAGAAAGGCAGAGATATCTTTTTCATACAGAAATAAAATAAAATAAAAATAAGAGATAAAAATACAGATATTGGATATTCTCAAACACGGATTCCACAGCATAGTTTTTCTGTTTTGTTTGCCATTCAACTATTTTCTAAAAAGAATGTCTTTAAGGGTGAGTTACTTATTTATTTATTTTCTTTTGAAAACAGAAAGAAGGAGATGAAATATCTGAACCTGGAGTCCTTTGCTTCTACGAACTTGATGATGCTTGTTCGATCCTGATGGTTTCTACGAAGTGCTTCTCCTTCCTGCTTCAAAATCCCCTCTCCAAGCTTTCGTGTTCGAACTCGAATCTGACCCTCTGAAAACTCCAGAAAATTCAACAGTGCAAAACCATTAACTTGTACCACTCCTGTCTCAATCATCCCCCTTCTCTTCAGATTCCAAAAACATGATAACTTGTGCAACCTCTCAATCCCTAATCTCTGTGTGTGTAAAACCTCCCCAAAATTCATAATTAATTAAAAGATAATATCCCTCCCTTCTAAAAAAAAAACTCTAAAAAAATCAAGAATAAAAGAAAAATCATTCTTTAAAACAAGCTTTTTACCCAGATCTCTTTTCTCCTTTGCTCTCAAAATCTTTTCTTTCTTTTATTTGTTTTATTGCTTTAATTTCTATTTTTACCACTTTTCTTGCACATCACATTATCTATTTAATTTAAATAATTTATTCTAATAATTATCTTCAATCAGATAATTAATTAAAATAAATAACACACATTTAATATTTAATTATCATTTAATTGAAACACATGACTTTATAAAAATCAAATAAAACATTTAAATATTTTCATACAAATAAATCAATATTAAAATACACAATTATTATTCCCATTCAATTAACTAATTCACAACTTATAAAATATCAACATCAATTAAATAATCATAACTTATAAAACACCACATTAATCAAAATACGACAACACACAAAACACAATAGGACGATAAATTTAAATGCACAATACCAAATCAACGCAGGACGACCTCGGAGATCATGGGATCTGAGGACTTCATCGTCAATTCTCAGATCAAATATCAACGCTTCGTTATTGCGCCCCGCCCCGCCTAAAGGTAATTCTGGGTATTCTTTACCCCGCAAAACTCCATAACCGCCAGGTACATAGCATGGCTATACAGGCACCTGCTATTAAATGCAGCGCCCACGTATAGTTACGAATCACTGAGGAAGTGAGCACTTCCAATATGATGCCATATTGTCTCATCACACCTGGTTCTGCCCATTATCGGCGTCAACAACCACGATTTAACCAACCATCATCTTAAACATATCGGAATGTAACAATGTACCGTATATACAATTCTAAAAATCAAATTCAATAACCTACTCATCATCATAATAATGGTAAAATAATCTTATCCATAATGAAACAATAGTATCCTCTAACGCCTAACTTAACCAAATCAATATCATCATCATCACAAGGAAGCAAAACACCCACGAAAGTACCAAACTACCAATAAGTGAGGGTATATAAATTCTCATCAATGAAAAAAATCATAGCAAAACTCACAAGATCAAGGGGAACAACTCTCATAGATAGGGTTTCCTTGAGAAATGAATGAAAGAACCTTTGAATGCTAAACAAAGGAAAATTAGAGCAACAAATGAAACTAGTGCCCAAATGGGACACTAGCACCCAAACATGACACTAGCGCCCAAGCACTAGCAACCCTGTCAGGTACACTAGAGTCCCTATAAAGGCATTGACATCCTAACTAGTGAGAAAACCCAAGCTATGGATTGGTCCCCAAAACATGCCAAACATCTAGGAACATCCAAACATTGCACCTGACAACTGACAAACACAAAAAGTAACAAAATGAATCCAAAGCCAACTAGAGCATTTCTTCTCTCAAGAACTTAACATACTAGGGGCACAAAGGAGAAGGTAGGGAGTAGTTTTGGTACCTCCTTAACACCCCTAACTCCTACCCTAAGCAATAAAACACCAAACTAAGTAGATAAAACACATTGGGGATTTTACAAATCCTAACAGGAGGCTACAAGAGTACCCTAAATGACACAACACTCAAGGAATGAGCTCTTAGGAGTAGGAAGACTACACAACGGGTCCACAACACCATCCAAGACTACTCTAAGACAATTTTTATTCATTTTAAACCCAAAGGAAGTATTCCTACATTCATTTTAAGCCCAAACTAAAGGTTCCTACATTCATTTTACCAATGCATTGCATAAGTATATATAATCATACATAAAGTGATCGTGCTTGGATCTAACACCAATTCACACAACTATGAATTAGTTTCACTATCTATTATTCATTGATTACAATCCATCTTAATGAGAGGTCCAATATAACATATCATTATAATTACATAAAAAAGGACTCAATTTCCTTTACATATAAAATTTCATCAAATGAACCAAATGGAAGAAAACATGAAATACTATTTACCGCATGAAGTCATCTTTGAATCCAACCATAATCCTTTAATCCCCAATGGTGGTTTCCACACCACAAACCTTGTGGAATCAAAAGATCCACTCCCACCATGCTAGCAGATATTCACATGGGCTACAAGTGCTCATTCACACCAAACACATTGGGAGAAGGATTACACACATGCCATACATGAAGAATACACTCAAAATAAACATCATATAAATTAATCATCCAATATCACAAGATGGAACAATCATAAGTAGGATCAAATACAAGTCCTCATTAGGCACAAACACCAATGATGTATATCACAAAACCATCATTGGACAAACTCACCAATGTCACATCACATAATCCTCATTAGGAAAACTCACCAATAGCACAACACAAGATCATATTTGGGTAACTCACCATTGGGAAAGCATAAGGATCATCATTGGGTCAAATCACCAATGACGGAACACAAACACACTATACACTATGATAAGATGCTAAAGAGCTAGTTAGGGAGTGTTATCACAATGCTCACCAGTATGGCTACATGTGGAATCTAGTACCTCTCTCATACAGATGAGGGTACTTGACCTTACAAGACCCAAGATCTTTGAGTTGGAATGTCTTCCCAAACATCCTTAGTCTTTACAAACACTCAAGGCATGAGAGAGGCATCTATTATCTTTGTTAATTAATTACCCATGTTTCAGTAGTTTTCACTTGATTAGATGACTCCCCACCCATGATCAACCTACAAGATACTTTGGGTTGGGGAAATGTTGGTAGCCACTACCATAACCCTCTCTAGTACCTTCATCCTAGGCTCATCACACTCACCAACAAGTGTGGCACATAAAATAATGCATACAAACACAACATGAATATTTTCTCAAAAACTTGAAAACATAATCTTAAAATGATCCTTATGAAAAGTCATTAAGGAGACTCTAATTCCCTCAAACTAAAGCATTCAAATTTGCTTGAAACTTTTTTTTTTCTAACTTTCCAAAAGACCAAAAACCAAAAAAGTCCTTCAATCACAATTAAAATACCTTCAATTTTATATTTTTCAAAAACTAAAAAATTTCAAAAAAATAAAAAGTACCATTTGGCTCAAAACATGTACAATGACCAATTTATGACATAAATTTATTGTTTTGGGCATTTGGAAAATTTTAGCATTTTAATGGCACAATTATGAATTATCAAATCTACAAGATTAAATCCATTCATATTTGCATTTCAAAATTGAAATGAGATTAGATGTGTTAATGCTCCACCAATCACATACAAAACAATCGAAATAAAAAACAAAGCACAATCACATTCCAATTCCTATCCCATTTTTTTGAATCCCATCCAATTCCATTCACAAAAGCATTCTGAATTCCATTTCCAAATTTTTGGCAAGAAGAGGGTTTGAGAATCCAATTTTCCCCAAAACAAAGAATTGAATGAAATCTTAAGTTCTCTTTCCCTTTTAACCCAATTCTTTTCCCACTATTTTTCTAATTTTTTAACTTTAAATTTCAAATTTTCTATTTAACAAAACAAAACCATTTGCCTTTATTCATTAGCAATTATATAACAACACAATTAAATCGAATATAAATACACATTCCCACCCCAAGAATTTTACAAAATCAATTAACTTAACTATATTTTCCCATTTTTTACGAAAATAACCCTTAGACATAAAAGCAATATTTTAACTAATCAACATTATTTTACAATAAAAAAGGTAATTTCAACTATCATTTAAATATTTTACCTTAATTTGTTTTCATAATTCAAATATGATTAATCAAGAAAATATGCAACTCAAAGTATATTTTTATTGAAAATGCAAAATTTATGAAATCATTTAAATCATGCACACACCAGCATTTCATGACACATAGAGATTCTAGAATACTCCTAACTCAAATACAAGTCAATACTGGTCAAATATGACACATACCATACTTAATTCAAGTACAATTGGGGAATAAATAGGGAGGCCCAATGTGACAACTCCAAATTAACCAATATTGGGGAATAACTTAGACCTAAGTAGCTAGGTAATAAATAACCATGTACCTATAACCACTCAACACATGTCAATGGTACCTACTTAATGTATACACACACACACACACACACACACACACATATAACACAACATAATCACCTAACGAGGTACAATAGCATAAAGCATAAAAGTAACATCCATACATTCCTTATATAAATCATTCCTTTTGAACATCAATAATCAAGTTTGTATTTAGTCACTATATACATAATACACAACTCTAAGTTGAAGCATAATGATAAAACAAACATTTAAGCATCATATAGGCATACAAGCATCTCAAGGAAAACACCTCCAACAAAATCACAAGGAAAATGGTGAAGCTAAAACACCAATCCCACACCAACAAGCTACAAACAGGAGGGGTACTAAATTCTCCCCCACTAAAATTAGGTTTACTCTTAGAAGCCTGCACAATGAAAGGTTGTTATACTCCCAATGTGTCATGTAGCTCTTTACTGCCTCAAATGTGGCTAACATTAGTCATTCAGTTCATGTAATAATGTTTTCCAAGTTTGATGCTTTATTTTGGTTATTGAAGAAGTTTCTAATTGATGTAAGGACTAGGATTGAATTTTTAATTTTCTTATGGTTGGTCTGGTCACCAAAATTTTCCATCTATCTATTTTGTGGCCCTTGGTCACGCTTGATTTATTTTTTATTGTGTGCATTTTATGATTTAATGTTGAAATTGATAATTCTCCCTCTTGGGCTCTATTTTATCTTTGTAGTAGTTATTCTAAATGTTTGAAATTGTTGGTTTTGTTCTATGTTAAGTTTTTCTCTCTATCATGTTCATTATGAACGCCTAATAGAATGTACAAGGGAGTAGATCACTGAGAACGTGTTAATTCTTGGTGTTTGTATAATTAGAATCATATTGAATCAAATTTCTTGTTCATGATGAAATGAAAATGGATGTTGTGTGGTGTTTTAATTTTTTCAAATGCTTGTATGCATATGGTTTTCTAGTTTTGAGTGGCTTCAATTTATGTGAATGTCCTTGTGCTTGGCATTGAGGAAAGTGTATTCAAATATTTGTATGAGATTGATTATGGAATTTTATGTTCTTTGAGTCTGATATTGGTTTGTGTGGAAATTTTTGTTTGCATCCTACCTAAATCTATTTTCTCATAGACGGTTGGGTGTGATTTAGTCCACCAACTATGATAGTTCTTTCTTGTCTTGGCCTTGCTTGTTGTGGTCTTGTGACCATGTTTCCTAGTGACTTGGAATTATTTGAGTGTTTGTTGAGGTGTCTTAAGAATCAAAATCCATGTTATTTGATATCATGAAGATGCATATCATGTTATTTAGGATGTCATTTCCATAGCTTCACTCATTTTTGACATAGTGTAGAATATGGAGGTGCATTAGTAAGTTCTTTGACACATAGTATTGTGTTTATTTTATTATATTATATACTCATACCCTTGTTAAGTTGCTAGTTGAGGTTTTTCTGGTGATTTTTAGGAGTTTCTCCTTGGTATTTTAGAGGTGTTGCTAGCTTAAGGCTAGAAGGAGATGTAGTTCTAGGTTGAGGAATTGGTTATCTTGTGTATTCTCTTGGGAGAGCACTTAGTGTTTGATCCTTGTAGTGGTTGTTAGCTATTTTTTTTATCATGATTTTTTTTTTTGGGTTTTTTAACCCTTAGGTGGGTCATAGCATCATCATTGTGGTGAAAATCTATCTTTTCCTCCTATGATTAGTGTTCAATTCCTTCCTTGGTGAGTTATGTGTGAGTTTGGTGTTACTAAGCCTCGTTGTTTGGGAATGCTTATGCTTTTCAGAGGTAGTTTCCTAGATACTTGCCTCTAATAACCCTATGTTGTTCCTAGTTTCACATTGAGAAGCTAGTGTGCTCAAGAAATCCTTGCTTTTTCCAAGTGGTACCCTAGGGAGAACCTCATGGAGTGTGCCATAGTTGGAAGTGATGCATGTTCTTAGTGAGCATGGAGGTGAGGTAGTATTTCATCTAGCCTTGTGGGTTGGTTTTCCCTAGCTTTTAAGTTGTAGCTTTGAAGGTTAAATAGTTTTGGGAGAGACCATAGGAAGTGCAACCTTGTGGTTTTTAGCCTTTGTGTTGAGAAATGATTGAAAGGATTTTGTTCTTTTTCCTTGGTTGAGTTAGTAGCTAGATGGAATTCCTATTTGTTGTGGTAGTCCTTGAGTAAGACTTTGTTGTCTTTTACTTTGTTGGATGCTATAGTTGGTCCTTGCCATTAGTTGTAGTGGAAATTGGTGAGGTAGTGTGGTGATATCTGAGATAGATACACACCTAGTGACAAGTGGTCAATCAATTTGTGTACCTATAGAGTTGCATGTTGTGTGTTTGAGACCTAGACTTGGTGAGAGTCTAAAGGGTTGATTTTGTGTGTATGTTATGTTTAAGAAATGTGTGGAGTTTAGTTTTGGGTGTAGTGTTTGGATGTTCCTAGGTGTTTGGCATGTCTTGGGGACCAATCCCTATCTTTGGCTTACTCATTGGCCAAGATTTCAACACCTTTGTAGGGACTCTAGCATGCCCGATAGGGTTTCTAGTGCCTGGGTGCTAGTGTCTTGTTTGGGTGCTAGTGTCCCATTTGGGCACTAGTGTCCTTTATTTCTCTATTTTTCCTTTGTTCAATGTTTGAAGGATATCACATTCATTTCTCGAGGAAACCTCGTAAATGAGAGTTGTTCCCCTCAGTATTGTGAGTCTTCCCATGATGTCATTTCATTAAAAAGTGTTATATATCAAGATTTATGGCATCTCCTTTCCTTGGGAAGTGTGTCATTGATTGGAAGTGACACGTTGTCATTCCGATTAGTGGAGAGTTTATGCCTCCTAAGTAGGCAACATCTTATGAAGGTTGGCCTTTGTGTTCAGTGTTGTGAGGGTGTTTGGGAGTGGATTGGAGGTTGATGATTCCCTCATCCTATATTGGAGTGGTTTTGCAAGAGATTGTGATCATGGATTAGTAATCTATCATCATGCATGTATCATCCCCTCTTATAGGTTGTTGTGGTGGATTTATCCCATGAGCGTTCGTCTTTCATTATTACCACCTTTGCTATGCAATGGTGAGGTTGTTCTTATTCTCATCATCATTGTGTCATTGTGTTTCACATGACACTTGTGTGCATATTTGTATGCACGTTCAACATGTTGTTGTACAATTAATGATATTGTTGTCGTTGTTTCAAAAAAAGTTATTTTATTAGGGGTGATCCCACAATAGTGGTTTACAGTTTTTGGCCAAACTGGACACTAAAATTATTATTTTTAACTAAATCTTCACATTCGGGCACCTATAGCGCTAAACCGTGAAGAATTTGAAGATGATGCAAACTAGAGTCTTGTCACAATTTGTCAGATTCTAAAAATATTTTTTTCAATTTTTGGAATTAGATTGTACTTCCTTTTCCATCTCCCACGAAAACTAAATTTTTTCAAAAACAACATTTTTAAAAAGTGACACACAATGTATAACACATAACTTTTTTCCATGAAGGATAAAATTCTAATTCTTTGAATTTAGATTCATAACTCTGATATCTAGTGCTTCCACTTGGTTAGATAGTTTTATTGAATATTTTTTTCTTAATCAAGTCAAACCAATTACAATTTAGACATAGCGACCATATAACGATAACTTTTTTTGCATATATTGAAATTCATTTTTATTTTTTTGGATCAAGGACTTCAATATCTGGTGCACTCATATTTTTCAAAAAAAAAATTTGATAATCTGCTATTTTTCCACATGTGCAGAACAAAGACCTTCATTTTTGATGAAAAACCTATGTTTAATAAAACTAAAAACAAGTACATAATAAAACCAAAACATATTAAAATTATATTCATTGGATAGCTCATTTTGAGGACTACCTGATTCCAGTTGGGTTTGTGAATATTTATTCATTTTCATCCTCAACCCGAGCTCGAAGTGCCAAAATTCAAGTTTTTTTTGTGTCTCAGGGGGGATGAGGAATAAGGGGGGTTCGAGCGAACCCCTAGGGGTTTGCTCGAACCAGGGTTCATTCAAACTCTGGTTCATTCGAACCCCCCTTTTATAAGGGGTTTATTGGCTTTTTTGGCGAGAAAGCATTAAAAGGGTTCACCTGAACCCAGGTTCTAGCGAGCCCCTAATGGGTTCAGTCGAACCAATAGGTTCGTACGAACCCCTAAAATCAAGTTTTTTTCCATGCATTCATTTTTTGTGATTTTTCCTTCCTCACTTCAATTGTAAACCACTATTGTGGCTTCACCCTTAGGTTTTGTTCTAAGTGTGTTGGCTTGGGGCATTAAAAAGAATGAAAATAAGTAATTGGATAATCACTTAATCTTAGTGGAAACAACGTATCCTCATAAAAATTGTATAATAATTTATTTTTGAAGGATCTTGTATGATTAGTGTATCACCTCTACCATCATACACTATTAAACTAGGTGTCACAAATCCAATTGGTAGAGGAAAAGTCAAATTTTCATATGCCAATTGATTATGTAGTTTCTTACATGTGAAATCCTTCTTTGGAGGCTTTTACAAATCATTGATATAATTTTCTATAGTTTGTACTTTTCTCATAATGAGGGTCAATTGGTTTAAAACTTTGTTTGGTGTAGAAACAAGAATAGGGCTAGAGATTTGATCATCAATAATTTTTCCAATAGCCTTATGTGTACCAATGTCATGTGTAATAAATGGAACATGATTTCTTGCACATCATCTTCACATAACCTAGTAAAAGTTGTAGGTGATTCTCATGTTGTTCATCTTCTTTACTTGTGTCTAAACCATGTATTTGTTTATATGTAGGTGAGACATTACAATAATCATGTACTCATGATTATTAAAAGATACGCCATATAAAGGAATAAAATAATCCATAGGAGGGTCATTGTGGACATTAAAAAATAGTGTATCAAACATGATGCACACATGAAACCATGAGATCTCCAAAGAAATGGCCACAAGAAGTTGAATATTGAGAATCATAAGATATTTACCTATCCTAGATCCAAGAGTGAAGTAATCTATGAAAACATGTCTAGGCACAATGAATGATGTATAAGACGTATGGTACATATCAAACCATTATAAAGCTTCATCTATTAAAGTTTCTCTAATGTCTGAATTTGGAACATGTTATCATGCATAGACTCATAAATTAAAAGGGTATTATTTGGCATATACAAATGCAACTTGATTACCATTAAATCCATCAAACATTAAGTCTCCACTAATTGTGTCCATAGCATGAGCTAACCCATTTTGGAATAAGGAGACAACACTAGTATCATTAAAAGGAGAGGAAAAAGAATTTTCATTACTCAAGCAAGCATTACTAAGATTCTCACTAAGAAAATCATCAATAGACCATGAGGCAATGGATAGAGAGGAAGAAACTATCATGAATGACAAGAGGGATCTCCTCACCATTAAGCAAAGTAGCATCATGTATAATCAAAGAAGGTGAACTATCACCATCGCTATCATATGTCATGTAAGGAATATGATTATTATGAGTGTCATGTGCATATGAAGTAAATTCTTTCTAAATAGAAGGAGATGTGTGAACAAGTTTAGGAAAAGATGAGAAGTTAGAAATATGTTGGATCAATGTATCCTTAGAACATGGAGCACCCTCTTTTCGATGAAAATATATGAGAACCTTGTGAAAAAAAATGAAAATCCTTGAGGAATTTAGGAATGGAAGCCAAAGACAAGAGCTAATTGCAATCCACGGTGAAAGTTTTAACAATGAAGTATTCAAACAATAGGGGCTCTAAAAGATGAAGGGCCAAAACCTAAGTGAAGCACAAACAATGGGGGGATCTAAAAGGTGAAGTGTCAAAGCCTAAATGAAGCACTAAGTGGAATCTAATTTGAAATATAAGGATACAAATTGAAGCACACAAATTTAAAACCCAAGAAATTAGGAATGTTTAACTCTAAGGGATAGACATATAAGTTATGGGTTCACCAAAATGAAGGTAAATAAAATGACCCTTCAAAAATATCTAAAGTGTATAACTAAATAAAATTATTTAAAAGTGACACTCTAGAGACATTTATGAGTTGATTTATTAAACAATTAATGCAAGCTAATTGAGACATAAATTGAGCATATGATAATATTAAATTAAGAAGCATTAGGGTTGCTTAACATCCAATGTGCACATTGATTGATATGGTGTTGAGATAGAAGATTGCAAATAAAATTATAGAACTAGAAATTGCCTTGAGAAGGAAAGACAAATGATGTTGAAGAGGCTAAGTCAAGGATAAAATCATGTGACTAATACTATCTAATGGTGCAATTCGATCTTAATGTTTGTGATCTTACCAAAATTAACATTAGGTATTTGGTACTTAGAGAAATTGTTTGTCTAGAATATATATATTGGTAAAGAAAATAGTAGTGGTGCTAAAAAGCAATATGGGGTTTGCTATGTAAGAATTGAAGTTCAAGATTTCATTGGACCTTAGTCAAGCATTAAGGTTGAGTCAATAGTAAAAATTAAAGTGATTGTGGAGTTGAATGTTGATTCCAATGTATGATATAGAGGTGGTTGTGAGCACGTAAAATATAATACAGATTATAAATTTATTGTCCTAGCTATTGAATAATGTTTTTTGATGATGTACATAAGACCCAAGGATAATCTATTTAAATGTATGCTCCAAACATCAAACTATTATTTTTTGGCATATATAATGATGGGTGATGACTGTCTAGAATATTCTATTATAAAATATAGTTTTTTGAAAATTGAAAAAGGTAGAAGAGAGTTGTTACAATTAAGTTATGATGACATAATCAGAGTCCTTGCCATAATCATAGTCCTTGCTAGTGCAATTTAGTTTGAGTCGGAAAACGTTTTATGATTTATAACAAATATGGGTAATAGTCTTGTCTAGAATATTCTAAATCAAATATTATTTTTGAAATTTGAAAAAGATGGAGGATATAGTTGTTATGATTAAACTCTAATGACATATCATAATCCTTGCTAGTGCAAAGTTTAAGTAAGAAAATGTTTTTGAGATTTACACATATCATAATCCTTGCTAGTGCAAAGTTTAAGTAAGAATATATTTATAAGATTTATAACAAATATATTTTGAAAAAAATATTGAGGGATAATAAAACATGTAAAAGTGGACCTTAATATATATATCAAAAGAATCCAAAAAATTAAGAGATAATAAAACATGTAAGAATGAACCTTAATGTATATATCAAAAGAACCTAACAATATGTACGACACATGTACTACACTCCTCAACACAAATAATATAAAACAAGAGGAAAAATATAAGAATATATACTTTTCTCTTTTCCAAATATATAAATATTTGAGATATATAGAGGCTGTCCACACAACCTAGATATTTAAAGCTTTTTCAGTAAAGAAACTCAAATAATGGAGTAATATAAGAAATAATGGAGTAATATAAGGCGTAGTAGATTTGTAAGTGTTGAATGTTCACCGTCCCATACACCAGGTATTTGGGCGAAAGGAGGGTAAAGAAAGAAGACAAGGGCACATGTCATATTTTCAAATAGGTAATGGACCTCCTTACAGAATATAATTGTTTTATCCAATAAAGAAAAGCAACTGTAAAATCAGATTGAGTGATAGGTGCTAGAGATCCGGTTAGTGACGAACTTTCCACTTGCTATAGCCGGTGGGAGGGTTCGTAAATCAAGACGAATCAAGACGAAAACAACTGGAGGTCAGAATACAAGGCGGTTTGGTAGGTAAATAATTTTGGATATTGGGAATCTAAGAGTGACGTTGGACGGCCCCATTGAATTCATGCCATCTGAGATTGCTGCCACGTGAACGGTCACAAATGTGTGCTCGTTTCAGCACTAACTGTATTTTAATAAATACCCCATTTGGTATTCACCTTATACCCCATCTAGATCTCCATTGTGCTCTGTGAATTTGGGTATTGCAGATTTCTGTTTACATTTTCTTGGCTGCTGTTGTGGTGAAGATGTCTTGCTGTGGTGGAAATTGTGGGTGTGGTGCTAACTGCGGCTGTGGCAGTGGCTGTGGAGGGTAACAACATTGTCCGATCATTAACTTTTTTTTTTCCTTCTGTGAATTCAAGGGAGAATATTGAATTATGGGTTTTATTTATTTTTTTAAATGGGGAATGGTTTGTTGTGATGCAGATGCAAGGCCTTTCCAGAGAGGGTTGTAGAAGCCCCTGTGTTTGCTGCCACTGCCTCTGACATGGAGTAAGTTTTATATATATATATACCCAAGGTTCTGTAGATTTGAAAATGATTTTAATTTGGTACTGAATTCTGGATTTTCTGATTGAAAATGCAGGTATAATGAGGAAATGACTGTGGCAGGGGAGAATGGATGCAAGTGTGCAGGTGGTTGTAAGTGTGGAGACAGCTGCACTTGCAATCCTTGCAACTGCAAATGATGAATAAAACTATATTCTCATTATAATATATGTTTATCCTGTTAAAGTCTGTGAGAAGCTTATCACATGATAGTTGTAATAAATAAACGGTGCTGTCACACTGATAACTGTGTGAGAAGGATGTTTAAGACACATATATACATTGTATGTGAATGAAGTTTACCTTGTCATTTTCTTGTGTGGGATTATCAGGACAGGGAAATCTGTATGTGGGTTTAGTTAATTAATGGAATTAATGCTGATCTGTCTGAGATCTTTTGTTATTTTTTTCCTTAAATAAGTGTATGGGGCTTCTGCTTGTTAGAAAGATTTCCTGGTTAAAATACATATCGTACTAGATCTTCTTTCCAAATTTAGCACAGGCAAAATAATACTATCTGTGAACTGAAGCAGTTACGTGATGCTTGTGAATGTTGTTTCCTTTGCCTAGAAAGGCCCAAATTAGTCGTCAGAGTTTTCTACGTGGCGGTGGTACACCGAACTTTCTGGAATGCACCCAAAGTTCACTGGAACAAATCTGCAAATTTGAGCTCTTTTTAACTGAATAATGTTAATAATGTTAATTTCAGTATTATATGTAATTCTGATAGTGATTAATTTTTTCCCCGAAGAAATGTACTTCTTGGCACCACTACGAGTGCCTAATCTGATGGAGACAACAAGAGGGGCCCGGCACGACAGAGGTGGTCAGTCCGATTGAGACCTCCCACATGAAGCATAACAGCAACAACCACTTGAGCTAGCCCATCAGGCTATCGATATTGATTATTTGCACAATAGAAAGAAGGATAAAGAAAAATTTAGAAATTAAATTTGGAGGGGAAATGTAAGAGAGTATGGAATAAATTGGCTGCTACCATATTTTCTTATCATTTTCATTTTCATTCCAAAATGGAGTAATGAATGAAGAGTTTTAAAAGTTGAAAAGTGCACAATTTTAACATTTGTGGACTTTCTTTTAACTATTTGTTTCTAGTGAACATACTTGCGTGTACATATGCATACCTTGAGAGTGATTTCTGAGCCCATGACTTGCACATTTTAAAGATTGGAGATTGTTGTATAAGTGGGTTTTTGATGTGTCTTCCCATTTCTTCTAAACCAATTTATTTTTAAAATAAAAATTTAATTAAGAAAAAAAAAGAAGTCCCCTTCAATTTTTTATTTATAAATTTATTTGTGTAAACATTATTTATCATTGATTATGAATTAATTTTATTTTGTATGTTAAAAAAAGATATTATATTAACCTTTGCCAAGTAATTCTATTCTAACCATTAATCATAGAGTGGAGAAGCCCAAAAAAGTCTTATTTAACTTGGGCCAATCTATGGCAAAATCCACTCTAAGATAGTAATAAACTAATTAATTAAAAAAACCTTTGCTTAATCTGCTTGAGTAGATCTTTCACAAATTCCACTTAATCGACTAACCATTTAATGGAGTGAGAAAATTTGGATGGACCCCTCACAAAAGGAAAATAGAAAGAAAAAAATTACGTTTGCTCTTTCATTTCGAAACTACTTTAAGGTTAATCATGAATCACAAGATCTTTGCAATAGGTAACCAGCTCATATAGTAGGCCACCAAGTCTACTTTACACCATTTGTAATTTTTTTCACAATGCTAACAATTCTTCTTAAATATTTTCTCAAACATTGAACTAGTAACTCTAACATCATGGTTAGGGAGTGCACTACGATTCACTTTACCCTTTCTATAAATTTTAAACTAAAATCATCTATACAATTGACAATTTAGAAAAAAAAAATAACACTTTCTTTTGAATGGTCTTACTTGCATAGCTAAATTTGACAAAGGTTGTATCTTAACGCTTTTTGAAGCCCTAATAATTGGAAATATTCATATATGTATTTCTTTGAGGTTACTCCCATGTATTGTTTGATCTTTGTAATAGGTTTGTAAGAAACATAATCTATATTTTTTGGCATACAATTCTTCTTAAATACTATTTCATTATCTCAATATCTTCATCCACTACTGTTAAACCAAAGGTCCATGCAAATATCCCACCTCATGGTTAGGGAATTCTCCACTCATTATTCACTTAGTTACCTTTTTAAAAAAATTAACTAAAATTATTTGTAATTGAAAATCAAACTTATCTTATCCTTTTTTAAATCTTAAAAGTTGGGAACTTCATATGATCTTTCTTATTCAAACTAATTCAAGGCTATTGGCATGTATTGTTAGATGTTTGTAGTAGATAACAAACTTCTATAGACACACAATTTGTATTTCTTATCTTAGTACTTGCAATTCTTCTTAGAGATTATTCATCAATTAATCATCTTCCTCCATTATTGTTGTTACCTATTTTTGCTAATAGCCCAAAACAAGAGATGTTGTTTATATTTTACAAGTAAAAGAAGGTACATTTTTTAACTTTGCTATGTTACATTCACATGCATAAAGAAATATAAGAAGACTACAATACTGCATTGCCTCATGCAGATGCATATAACATAACATAGGAAAAAGTGCACAATCTTTCCAAGATGTAGTCTTTATTGATAATGATAAGTGTATAGTGTCTCTCACAAGCCGAGAGACTAACCATTTTAATGCATATGAAGTAAACACTATACATTTATAGATACAAAAAAGAAATGCACTTAAAATGAAGGGGGGGCGTCATTGCCTGAATGACAAATCCCGGTTGCCTTGTCCTGCATCGTCTTCAGTCTATCCTGCTTGCTTGCTTCCATTTTACATTTTCCTTGTTGCCCCTAGGTTCCCTGCATCTGTAACAAGAGTGTTATTAGAGCAATGAAAGGTCACCAATTAGAATATGTACAAACATCCATAAACATATAATCTGATCTCCATAAGCATTAAAATAGATAGTATACCATAAGTGTCCAGGAAAATAAAAGAGTTATCAAACACACCTATCATATGCTTTGTTTATCTAACATGTTTTCTCCTTGTGCATATATAAGACAAATCTTTGTTATTGTTTTGATTCAGTTGATTACAACATGAGTAAAATGTGGCTCCCACGAGGGTTGAGCCCAGCATAATGCCCTCTTGTACTTTAGAAAGGATAGGAAATTGAGCAACTTGATCAAATCAATGATAAACCTATTCTTGATGCATTAAATCAATGTGGAATCATACTAATTGATCAACTTTCATTATCAGATTCAAAAGATGCAACAAAACAGTGTGAATTATCAAGAAAGATACTCTTAATCTTTCACAATGAATCAAACAATAGGCTGCTTGGAAATCTTACTCTGTTGGATATGTCTTTCAATCTTCTTAAGTGGATCCAAAGTCCATTTTAATAATAATATGAGTTGGATATCATTTTCATCATTTTCAAGGAGCTAGTAAAGTAAAGAACAAGAACAAGAACAAGGACATCAATCATTCAAAGATGAAACAATTTGTCTCTTCCCAAGAAACAGATGATTTATGTGATAATATGAACACTGAAGCATAGATGCATCAAGTTCAATTATGGATAATGACCTAGTATAGGAGCTATCAAGCCCTATCGGGAACTATCATGAGCTACATAGGACAACATGGTCTATCAAGAGAGGATTGCACATAGGAGCTTCATAAAGACAACCTATCATGTTATGGCTGCCAGTCATTCAAACACATGAAAGAATGAAGGAGTAAGGTACAAAAAAATTAATGAGATAGCATAAGGAAATCATGTATGTTATGTGCTTTTGCAAGTGCTTTAGGAAGTCTAAGAAGAAAAGCAGACTTTTGTAAGTTCAAGTCTCAAATGCAAAAGTGAAAGGGAGTCATGACAATGTCAAATACAACAGACAATGCTACACAAGGAGACATCTTATGCATCAAATAATGGCTAATGTGAGAGTTGTTATCTATTTGAATTTCACAATCATCAAATTAAATAGTATTGCTTGATCAATTAAGCACAACCTGCAAAATGGAAGAATGCATCGTAGAACAGTATGTAAAAAGGAAAGGGCTTGCTCTTGATCAAATCAATGGAGGTTTGACATAAAAGGATGTGTGACAACAACTAAGACCTTGTTTCCAAAGGATCAAAATGCCAAGACAAAATAAGGACAAATCTGTCAAGAAGGGCAGATCTCAAGGGCAAAGTACCCTCAGGATGGTTCTAGAGTCTAGCACATTTGGAATTATGTGAGATGCAACAATGACTTTGAGAGGTCACTCTACATTTCTAAGAATATTGTGTTAAACAATGTTTAGAGGACAATCCTCACTATTCATCAAGAAGAATTTGAGGGGAATAAATGAACACAGTGCTCTAAGACATGTCATAATAGTGAGGAAGATAACTTGAAGAAATGCAAAGTGTGTTTTTAGATTGAAATTATATGAGGGAAATGTCATTTAATTTGGTTTTGTTCTAGAGTATAATGATTCAGGGCTATACAAAACAGTCAATGGTAAAGATTATTCCTGCTAGTCATGAGGATAATCAGTCACCTAGTGACTCCCATTTTCATAAAATACTTTTGGTGTGACATTACACCATGCATTTTCACTAGAAAGGCAATGGTTGTTGTAGAATCTAGCCAACATAACAAAAAATGGGATAAACTTGATTCATTAGTTTTGGAGAAATGAAGCTTCCAAGCCACGGGTTTAAAGCAGCCAGCAATAGGAAACAAAGCCCTCGATACCAACAAAAATGGAACCCAGTCCGATGCAAAACAACAGATCAAGATCAAAAAGGCAGTGCTCATGAAGGAATGCAAAAGATGTGTAGAGTCTTTGACTCATACCCGTACTGTGCAATAGCATTGAATCATTTTGCAGACCATTTTTTCTTCACAATGGTAGCATTGTCTTGTGGAACAATAGACAGAGATAGCTCATGTTTCAGCTATCAACCTCTCATGAAATCTCAGGCATACTATAATATTGCACGATTTTATCACAATAAAGGGATTATGACACAGCTGGCTGCCATTTCACGACATCAAAATAACAAAGTTGCTCAGATTTTTTTTTTTAAAAATCAACAAAAGGAAAATGTGGAGGTCGCAACCATTCTTGAAAATGCTTGGAACATGCATTCAAAAACACACAGTCGTGGCATAAAATTCCAGGAGAAATGCATGAGGGAGATTCAGAGAAATACAGATAAAGCAAGATAACTTCATTGTTGTTGCTCATAAGATTCGAGGTTAGTTTTCCAAGCACAAACAGACAATGAAAACTAATGAAAGCTTCAAAATGTTCATCACACAAGTAAAGATGTCTTACTCGCGTTCTCCCAGCATGAATGAAGTAGAGAAATTTTCAGATACAACCCCACAAATTTCTTCAATCAAAACCTAATCATTGCGACGCCCAACACAAGTGGAAATGCAAAATGAAGTGTTTTTTGAAACTTTTGCTTGTTTTGTCTTTAGGGTTTCTAGAAAACCCTAATGTATGCCGATTGAAAAATAGGTTTTTTGTCTATCTTTTTACAAAAATTATGCAGCAACTAATGTTCCCATGGGTTTCATGCCTTAGGTGATTTAAAATCCCCTTATATATGTTAGGTGTGAAGTTTTTTTAACACTTTATCTTTTGCATTGACTCATTTGGTTGAGTCATAGAATTATAATGTAAAATATAGTTAAAATGATGTTTTGTAAATCATTTTAATTATGTTGTTTAGCAAGCAAAAGGGAGCTATGGTGTATGTTGCAAGCATATAGGGTTTCTAGTTAAGTCTTTATGCTTTGCAAGCGTATAGAGGTGGTGGAAGCAATTGTTTGAGCCCTTTTCCTTTTTGCATTTTAAGTTCAAATGAAAAATATTTAGTTAAATGGTGTAATTATAAGCCATTTAATTAAATGTTATTTTTTTAAAACGCAAAATGAAAAGGCATGTGTTGATATGTTTAAGTCAAGAGCATACAGTTGAGTCTTATGCTTTTGCAAATACACTAAAGGTGTGAGTCAGAATAGTTTGGAGGCATGTGGAGAATTTGGAATATTGAACAACATGGGGAAAGTGTGAAAGTTGTCTTTGACTGGGTTTTTGGAGGAGATGGACCATTTGGAGGCATTTTTTGTCATGCTTTTAGTGTGACTTGGGTCCTAGCTTGACTTCTGAGGCATTTTGGAGGAGTTTTCGAAGCTTCTTTTTTGGCCTTTCTGTTGCATCCAACCAAAATTTTCTAGATGGATATGTGTGAGGCAGTTGTTTGAATTTTTGCGTAACTTCAAACTGAGTTTTTGAAGGGAGTTCTTTCTTTCCAGCAGTGTGATAGCTTACTTTCTGGAGTTATCTTTTCAGCAGGGGTAGTATTGTTACTCAGGGATAGATATGTATACCAGTGAGTACATTGGATCAATGATATTGAATATTTTTCCTTCTCATTTCATGCTTTATTGTGTGCATCTAATGGTTGATCAAATTACTTGTGAAATTTAGCTTTTCCTTGTAATTTTGTCTCATGTTAAGTACCTATTTTGTAGAAAAGTGTGTTGTTGCAGGTTATAAGTTGTGTTATGAATGCAAAATGCTTTTAGTTGTGAAATTTATTTCCTTCTAGGAGTTCAGCTTTAAAACCTCCTTATAAAATACTTATGCAAGAAAACATACATAATGAGTTGTGTAAGTCGGGATTTGGCATTGTTTGAACTATGTGCAAGTTGTTTGCAGGTCTTAGTATTTGGTGCATCACCTTTTAAAAGTTTTCAGTCAATTTCAATTTATGTAACCCTCTTACTCTTTCCTCAGAAAAGCATTAGATTAGCAGTAGTTAGGTGACACCATTTAGGCGCTAGCCTTATCTGGAGGTCCACTCCAAGCTTAAGTGACCCACAACCTAGGAGTGTTCCCATGTTTCTCCAAATTTGTTGAGTTTCCACAACTTGGCAGGGGTGCAAATTTGAAGAGTTAACAATTGTCAAACTTGATGTCCCTATAACTCTCACCTAATGGTTAGGGAGCAACCTATCCATTAATTCTTTTCTTAAAAAAATATGGCAATTGAGGATCATCAAGGCAAGAAATCAATGTTTTCAATCCCATCAAGGCCTGGTGTGGCTTTACTAAAATTCAAAGTCTTTGCATTTAATTGGAAGAAAATGTTTTGGAGCCTATGATTAGACATTGATGCCCTATAATAGGCATTCCACATGTGGTGCTATGACACATTGTATTTTACTATGCACCATGTTGATAACCAATTTGAGATATCCATTTATGCTTTTGAATCAAATGAAGTCTACTTGTGATCCAAATTGATACTTATGATTCTAAAGGATGCAAATTGAAATAAACCTAAAGATGTAACCAGGTCTTTAATTAGGTGGACCTTATAATGAAATTGTAAGCTATTTAGGTCAAATGATAGTAGTATGTAGAATCTTGAATCCATTTTTTTAAACTCTACAAGGCTTGGGAAAGTATTCCCTTCAAATATCAATAGAAAAATTTAATAGAATGTTTATAACTCATTCTAAACAAAGATTCTAGGTCCCTTAAATGACATAAATGTAATCCAAAATATAGTCACTATCTCTCGATGCTAATATCTATATTGTTATAGCTATAGATTTTTAAAATAGATTTATAAATTACAACCTACATATAGCAAGATCTTATCAACCATTTTCTTCAATAGCTAATGATACAATTAACGATTAAGAGGGTTGGTGATGTGGCAACAATAGATGAAACAAATTTGTTAGTATACACAACCTAGTTCAATGAAGCCACCTTTAAGAAATTACATAATGATTTTGATAAAATAGAAAAAAAAAATAAAGATAAAAATGAATTGATAAATCTTAAAGCTAGTAATGATAAAATAAAAGATTAATTACAAGTTACCTTGTCATGATTCCCTTGACAAAAAATATGCTTCATTGCAAACCAAGGATATGCAAAATTCATGAGAGGGATTTGATTCTCTCATCACCGAATCTAATCTCGACTTAGCCACATCTAATAATACTTAGGATTTAGTATTGTCATCAAGGTAGAAATTTCCATCATCAACATTCCCTTAGTATAAAAACCAATCCTTGTCAAGAGTATTGTGAGAAAAATATCTAAATTTGATCATCCATGCATCCTCACATGCATGCATAGCCAAGGAAATAATTAACGAATATCTAGAAACATCCTAAGAATCTCTTGGACATGAATAAGCATTTCATTTATTTGTGTCCTTAATTTCCTCTTCACAATCATTCCTTATGTGGCCTTTCTTACCATAGTTCAAACACTTTACCTTGTATTTATTAAGGGACTTGGGTCTCTCCTTAGACTTAAACCTTGTGTCCTTGTTCTTTCCATTTCTTTTATTCTTCAATCTACCTCAAACTACTAATGCAGATCCTAGATATAATTTGAAGTTTTCTATCTCAACTCCTTTGAGAGTAGATCACCTATCACTTCTTCAATTATAAGCTTATAAACAATGCTACATATTGTTATCATTAGGTTGTCCCATGAGTTTGACAAGGAACACAACAAATTAATACATCAATCCTCACCATCTACTTGCATTCTTATGGACTATAACTAGCCCACAATGATGTTGAATGCATTTTAGTGCTCTGTAATTGAGTTCCCATCTCTCATCCTCAAATAAAACAACTTATTTCATAGAAAAACACTTATTCACCATGAATTTAGCCTAGTATAGGTTACCCAACTTCTTCTAGAGGCTCTTTATGGTGGGATCTTCCTATACATTCAATAATATTGAATATGAAAAATAAAGCCTAATGAGGCTTCCAAATTTCTAATCCAATACCTTTTAATCTTCATCCTTCATAGATGTAGAATTATTTTCAAATACCATAATCCATAGATCTTAATCTATGAGTAGATGGTCCATTTTAAGCTTACACAACTCAAAATTCATGCCATTAAATATATACATCTCCACCCATGATGTGCTCACAATATTTCTTGAAACAAGATCTCTCTTATGTGTTTCTCCCACTCAAACCAAGATTAATAACAAAAAATAATTTTCCCCAACCTAGGATCTCACAAGTTGGAGCCTAGGCTTGATACCAAATTGAAAGAATGCTAGATGAAACTTCCTACTTAGTAAATGAGGAGAGTTGTGCTACATATAAAAAAATAACACAATTTTTGAAAGAAATATTACACGTGCAATAGCATGTAAGTAATGTACACCACATTTAACATAGTATATAATTTGGTAAAACCCTTTCAGGAAAAAAATTAGGAAAAATGAGCTTCAATGTATTATTTAGTAATCACAACAACATAGTTACAGTATTATCTTTAGAATATCCACCCCTTTGTATAAGTACCAACTATGTGTAGAGAAATTTTGGTAGTATAAAATTCCTATATGTTGGAGAATACCAATCTATCTTATTGCCAACAATTTGTTATAACAAGTAGCATGTGTAGTATGAAGTGTGTACTTTGAAAGTTAACCTATGTGTGTATGGAATGGTTTTATTCCTATTTGAGTTGAAGATGTGGATATAAATGGATGATAAGCATGTAGGTTGGTATCACTATGAACTACAACTTGAGACATGTAGTGTGTTTTGCACAGTGTGTACTATGAAGGTTGTCCCATACTATAAAGTGCATGTTAACAATAAGAACATGTTTGGAAAGGTCCTATTTGTTATAATACATCTTTAACTATATGTATGTCTTGTCTACATTTCAAATGACAACATCATTTGACAACTATTTGTCAGGTATGAAAAATTGCAGGTTTCAAAACATGGTGTGTTTTGTAGCCTGCATTTAAACAAGGTTTCCAAAACACACATGTGGTTTGCATTCTCAGCTGAGGATAAGTATATTGTATTTTTCCAATACTAGAATTAATGGTGTTTTTCCTATTTGAATTGTAGATGTAGATATACACAAATGATAAGCACATGGGTTGGAATCGTTATGAACTGCAACTTGAAACATGCAATGTGTTTTACACAATGTGTACAGTGAAGGTTGTCCCATTCTATCAATTGCATGTTAACAATGACAACATGATTTGAAACGTCCTATTTGTTATAATACATACTTAACTATATGCATGTCTTGTCTACATTTCAAATGACAACAACATTTCACAACTTTGTGTCAGGTATGAGAAATTGCAAGTTTCAAAACATGACGTGTTTTCTAACTTGCATTTGAATAAGGTTTCCAAAACACACTGTGGTTTTCATCCTCAACTAAGGATAAGTGTATTGTATTTTTCCAATACTAAAATTAATGGTGTTTTTCCTATTTGAGTTTTAGAAATGGATATACATAGATTATAAGCACACGGGTTGGCATCATTGTGAACTGCAACTTGAAATAAGCAGTGTGTTTTCAATAATGTGTACTATGAAGGTTGCCCCATTCTATAAGTGCATGTTAACAACGAGAGCATGTTTAGAAAGGTACTATTGGTTATAATACATCCTTAACTATAGGTATGTCTTGTCTACATTTCAAATGGCAATAGCATTTGACAACTATATGTCGGGTATGAGAAATTGCAGGTTTCAAAATATGGTGTGTTTTGTAACCTGCATTTGACAAAGTTTCCAAAACACACTATGCTTCCACTCCTCATCTGATGAGAAGTGTTTTATATTTTCCCAATACCAACAATAATGATGTTGTTGCTATTTGAATTGCAGACCTAGATATAGACAGATGATAACTAAAGAGTGTGGCATTGTTGTGAATTGTAGCTTGAAACATGTAGTGTGTTTTGCACAGTGTGTACTATGAAGGTTGCCCCATTCTATAAAGTGCATGTTAACAACGAGAGTATGATTTGAAACATCCTATTTGTTATAATACATCCTTAACTATATAGGTATGTCTTGTCTACATTTCAAAAGATAACAACATTTCACAACTATGTGTTGGGTATGAGAAATTGTAGGTTTCAAAACATGGTGTGTTTTCTAACCTGCATTTGAACAAGGTTTCCAAAACACACTGTGGTTTGCATCCTCAATCAAGGATAAGTGTACTATATTTTTCCAATACTAGAATTAATGGTGTTTTTTCTTATTTCAATTGCAAATGTGGATATACATGGATGATAAGCACATGGGTTGGCATCACTGTGAACTACATCTTGAAACATGTAGTGTGTTTTGCATAGTGTGTACTGTGAAGGTTGCCCCATTCTATAAAGTGCATGTTAACAATGAGAGCATGTTTGGAAAGGTCATATTTGTTATAATACATCCTTAAGTATATGTATGTTTTCTCTACATTTTAAATGACACCAACATTTCACGACTATGTGTTGGGTATGAGAAATCGTAGGTTTAAAACATGACATGTTTTCTAACCTGCTTTTTAACAAGGTTTCCAAAACACACCATGGTTTGCATCCTCAATTGAGGATAAGTGTATTGTATTTTTCCAATACTATAACTAATGGTGTTTTTCCAATTTCAATTGTAGGCCTAGATATACATGGATGATAAGCACACGAGTTGGATCTGGTGTAAGCAAGCAATTTTTTTTAATCATATGAGGAGATTAAAATTAATTTTTTATTGTAACTAACAATTATAAATTTTCAAGGTGGCTTTCATTACATTCTTACTGGACCCAAATAACAACCAAATTGGTTACTCACCCCTCACCTCAATTTTGTTTGTTGATGTATCCTCCACCTGCAACTCCTCATAGTGGTCTCCACCCTTTACCTTTGAACAATTAGAATGAAAAAAATTCACAACACGCAATGTTTTCCAACCTGCAATTAATTTGTACAATTTCATTTTTAAACACTATCTTATCGAAAAACAATAATTACTATGATTTAGATCGCATATTTACTCACGTCTCCCTACAACTCCAACGAACTCTGCACACACTCTACATGAGAAAGCGATGGCTTGTTGCAAAAGACAACATAGACTATAATACAGACTTGCTAACGCCATTTACTCCAAGGTTTCGTGATTAAAACATTCCATCTCATCAACCAAATCGTCATTTTATCCCTTTGTCTTAGCGGGTCCCAACTACCATGTTGTATCATGTGGAGTATGTTATGTCTATTATCATGCGTTTTTGTATGTTATGATGCCCTTGACATGCATTTTTGTAGGGAGAATAGCTGCGTCCATAGACCATAGTGTTGAAATAAATCTTTAAAAAATGCATACACCAAAAATCCTAAAAATAAAGGGTAGAAATATCAGTACACTTTCTTCCACTATAAAATACTTGCATAAGAATATCTCGTCAAAAATATTTTTTTGTTTTTTATAAATAATTAAATAAAAAACAGGGGAAAAAGCAGTCGTTTGTATTCCACACGAAACAGAAAAGTGGTGAAAAAAAAAGGCACACGGATCCCTAAAATTATGTTTTGAAAAGAAAGCAGACAGAGTACCGACCGATCATATTTTCAATTTCAATCAGAATATAATTTGCTTTACCCAATAATTATAAACAACCCCACTCTAAAAAACGATTTAATGGTAAGTGCTCCGAGATCCGGTTACTACCCACTTTCAACTTGCTATAGCCGGTAGGAGGGTTCGTAAATGAAAATAGGTATAACTTAGAAGGTAAATATTTTGGATATTGGAAATCTGAGAGTGACGTTGCACGGTCCCGTAAGGCTTAAATTTGATGGTCGTATGGCCGTATTTAGTCATTTTAGCTGTAAAATACAATTAAAATTTTAGGAAGACTGTATCACTTGAAAGGCAAAATTTTAGTTAAATTGTCAAAATTTCTATGTAATTATTCCTATATATGTTTTTTCAATCTACATATATTTTTCTTAAAATAGATAAATTTTAATATTTGAAAAGCAATTTCAAATAAATGACCGTCACAAAAAAATTGCTTGACAATTAAGGTCGACCGTCAAATTTAAGCTCTCGACTCCCGTTGAATTCCTGTCTGCTGAGATGGACGGCGAGGATTGCTGCCACGTGAACGGTCCGCAATGTGTGCTCGTTTCAACATTAACTGCTGTTTACCTGAGATTTTTAATAAATACCCCATTTGGTAATAACCTTGAATTTCATCTGAGCTTGTTTGTGGCCTGTGATTTTGGGTATTGTAGATTTCTGTCCGGTTTTTTGTTGTTGTGGTGGTGAAGATGTCTTGCTGTGGTGGAAATTGTGGGTGCGGTGCCAACTGCAGCTGTGGCAGTGGCTGTGGAGGGTAACAATATTAACCAGTGTTTGTGGATTCTTTTTCTTTTTATGAAATTAAGGGAGAAAAATGAATTGTGGGTTTCTTTTAATGGGGAATGATTTGTTGTGATGCAGGTGCAAGGCCTTCCCAGAGAAGGTTGTAGAGGCCCCTGTGTTTGCTGCCACTGCTTCTGATATGGAGTAACTTCTTTTTGCTCTTTATATATATATATATAATGTTCTCTAGATTTGAAAATAATTATTTGAAAATGATTTTAAATTGGTATTGAATTCTGGATTTTCTGATTGGAAATGCAGGTATTATGAAGAAATGAGTGTGGCAGGGGAGAATGGATGCAAATGTGCAGGTGGGTGTAAGTGTGGAGACAACTGCACTTGCAATCCTTGCAACTGCAAATGATGAATAGAACTATATTGTCATAATATAATATATGGTCATCATCCTAAAGTCTGTGTGAGAAGCTTATTATATAATAGTTGGGATGTTATGTTGTAATAAATAAACTATGCTGTTGCAGTGATATCTGTGTGAAGAAGGGCTGTGGAAAACACATATATACGTTGCATGTGATTAATGATGACTTGCTTGTAGGGGGGGTTATGAAGATAAGTAATCTGTATGGGGGTTTTAGATTAATGAAATTAATGGTGATCTGTTAAAGTTTTTATATAATTAGTAACTCGGGGTTCTGCTTTTTACATGGATTTCCTTGTTGTTCTTGTCTTTATTGCTGGTTGTGAAGTGAGGTTGAAAAAAACATGGAATAGCATGCCCATCAACAAGAACATTTCCATGACAAGGAAGTAACCCGAAATGAAAAATAATGATAATAATAATTGAAAATGAATTTCTGATATTGCTCAGCCTTCGGTCAAATTTGATGAAACCAAAACTATCTTTCCAAATTTATCACAGGCAAAATACTCTGCGTGCAGGACGTTATTTTCAGTCTTATCACTCTCTATTGATGAAAGTTATATGTGATTTAAGGTGTTTTATTAGTTTTAGATTTTAAGTAGTTAGTTTGGGGTTAGTTCGGTAATTATTCATCACAATACTTTTAAAAGTTAATATAAACTTATTGTAGCATTATTCATAAAAAAAAAAAAAATTGTTTATTTGTTTCATTTATATTGTAATTTATTATTATTATATTTGATTTTGGAACTTATCAAAATCCAGTACAAAACAAAAGATGTGAGTTATGATAAAGTTGGTTAAATTTTATGTAGACAAATTGGACATATGTTATTTTTTAGATGAAACTCAATCTTTTTTCTTTCATGCCATCCTATACCATAAAATTATAATGAACAAAGATTAATTCATAAGTAAATTCCCCCTTAAAATTCCAAAATTTTATGCAATTATCATAATCAAATTCTCAACCTAATTCCTATTTAATTTATTAGTAGTTGTTTGCATTTTTTATTTTTTTTAAACAAATATTGTTATAATATTTATTTATTTATTTTTGGTTAGAATGCATCCTTCCTTAAAAGGACCCATTATGTAGATTAACAATAATTTCTAGCCATTCAATGGTGCGTAGAAGGAGTCTTGTTTTCAAAGAGTTGAGATGCATATCAACTATTCAACACAACAATTATTTGAGCCTCTTTGAACAATGAATGTGCAGATTCATTACAAAATTGTAAGTGTAGATAGATTCTTACAATTTAGAGATCATTGTAAAGCATGTGGATTATTCTATAAATCATTATTTAAGTAATAAGTCATTTTAGTCAATCAAAGAAAAGTATTTAGTTTATTTGTTTGACACATAGTTCTTATTTATGTTTCTTTATATAAAAAATTAGTAGAAATAAGATGTAATTTTTTGGTGAATAGTTACACAATAAAGATATAAAATTCAATATAAAAGATGTATTTTTGTTGAATTTAATATATTTAAAATATATTTTTATTATATTGATCAGTTTAATAGTCAAATAGTCAATAGTAATTTTACACTTCATTCATATTAAAAAAAAAGAAATATTTATCCTATTTTTATTAGGGAATGTTGATCTTTTTCTATTTTTATTGGACAAAATTGACCTTTCAATATTATAATAGATTATATTTAAAAAAATTAATTATATAAATGATACCACTAAATGAAATCTATCTTATATATTGTGTGTCACCTCCGATTCACTAAACCATCCTTTGGTACAGTCACGTTGAAGTAGTTGGTTTTTATTAGGTTGATGGTAACTGCACTGACAATCCAAGGGAAGTTAATAAAATAAGTTTAGGTCATTTGTTCAAAGTGTTGTATGATTATAATGCTCCTAATTTGAGTGGTGTAAGTTTGTTAAATGATATGTTAAAAAATGTATGGTTTAAAAACAATGTTAATTTTTCATTAAAAGATGTTTACATCTTTGATGAATTAAAAACACATGCTTCAAATATAATAGTTTTGATATGATGATATATAAAATATGCACATATATATATCGTGTGTTCATCACACATATGATTATATCTAATTGAATTTCTAACTTAATGTTTATATTAAATATGCTTAACTCTTCTTGTAGTGCACATATATTGAAAGAAACAATTCTTATTGAAGCAAAGAATGACATGAAATTTTTTAATTGACTAACTTACTATCCATTATTAGTAGGTAATTAAAATAATCTATGATTATATGAAATATAACATATTATTTTTTACTCAAATTACTTAAAAAATCAATTAATACTAAATTTCTTCAAATTACATTTTTCAATAAACAACAATAAATAGCAAACAAGTAAAAGAACAATCCATAAACATAAAGATTTGCTAACATTATACATCTAAAATATGAATTTAAAGTTCAAAATTTTAAAAATTTATCATAAATATTTTTAAAGCATTAATAATGCACCATATGACATACATAAATATGAAATCAAGCTTACCAATCTTACAAAACTAAATCAAACAATGTTTATCACCTTGAAATTATGAAATTTTCACAGTTCATTAACAAAAGAACAATCCCTAAACATAAAGCTTTGCTAACATGGTATACACTTTAACTTTGAATTTTAAAAATTTAGCATCCAACATTTTTAAAGTATTAATAACACACCATAGGACATACATAAAATCTGAACTCAAGGTTGCCAATCTCACAAAATTAAATCAAAGAAATCATCCTTGCAGTTCTTAATTTTTTGTAATTCATTCAATAACTATGAGAAAAAAAAATCTTCACATTATAACTCCACAAATTTGTCAAGAATAAAGTTTGTCATTGTAGTGTTGAAATTGTTATTCTTCATCAAAGTGGTTTTTATGCAAAAACAGCTCTGCATACCAAGAAAGCAACCCATTTGGACTTGTAGCATTATAGTATGAAGGATGAAGAGGTCAGGACCAAATGGTACAAACATGGCCAAAGTTGTAGCTTATTAATTGTTGAATGCTAGCATTTTTTGTTAATACTCAATTGGATCAAAGGTCCCCAAAATTTTTGTGATATTTTTATTCTCAATTAATCGAGATTGGAATCATATAGAATAATGGAGTTTAATTCCAGGACTAATTTCTATCAGATCCCGTAAGTTCACCAAGTTGTGACACAAAAAGGTGCCAAATTGGGAAAAAATCTGAAAAAGCCTATTTTGTGTGCGCCAAATTTGGAGAGTGCCAAATTTGGCGCTCGCCAAA
>VDFB02039079.1:31465-117639 GCA_007258455.2 Sequoia sempervirens
AAGATTATCAAAAAAAATTTGAAAAATATGAGTGCACCAGATATTGAAATCCTTGATCCAACCAAAAAAATAAATTATTTTGATGCATACAAAAAAAGTTATGTGTTATACGGTCTGCCTATGTTTTAATTGTAATTGGTTAGACTTCAAAACTTTATTAAGGAAAAAATATTCAATAAAACAATATGAAACTAATTGGAAGCACTAGATATCGTAGTTACAAATCTAAATTCAAAAAAATTACAATTTTATCCTTCATCGAAAAAAAATTATGTGTTATACGGTGAGTGTCACTCCTTAAAAATGGTGTTTACTGAAAAAAAACTAGTTTTTGAAGGAGATGGAAAAAGAAGTGCAATATGATTCCAAAAATTTTGAAAAAAATATATTTAGAATCTACAGACAAAATGTCACAAAATCACTAGTTTGCATGATCTTCAAATTCCTCACGATTTAGCTGCTATAGGTTCCCGAAAGTGAAGATTTAGTTAGAAAAAATTAGTTCAGTGTCCAGTTTGGCCAAAAATTGTAAACCAGTATTGTGGGATCACCCCTAACCTAGACTAACCAATAATGGTAGTGTTCAAACATAACCATTAACTAGTTTTGCAAAATAAATTCCCTTTCTTAACAATTTGTAATGTATCATATATTCGTGAATAGCCAAAAAGATATGGAGAAATGCCAAAAATTTGATCAACTGCTGCAACAAATCTTGGAGAATGAAAATGAGTCCACCTACCTCATCATAATGATCATACATGCTATTGTTTTGAGGTACATAGGTAAGTTGGATATGTTGTTCTTTAGCTGCAACTTCATGCTTGGGTGTAAGCATGACTTGTGATGTTTTATTTGACTCGATTTGAGCTAGATGTCTGATAGAACATCCTTTTGAAATGATAAACTTTGAGTTCTTGTTGGCTTCTTGCTCACACACTATTGTTTGATCATTTTTCTGATTGGGTTGCTCCATCTCCAATTACTCAATTAGAAACATGGTCACTTCCACATTTTTCTTTTGTTGCTTGTGATTTTCCCCCTCCAATAATGTTGGTTTATCATCTAAGTGTGAAACAAATACCTCAAGATCATTCCAAAACAAGTCCTCTTCAACTTCTTTTTTTCTTTTTCGTGGGAGAGGACTAAATTTGACTTCATTGCAACTCTTTTGAGGAATCAAAACATCAAGATTTTCAACTTCTTGTTGATGATTTGTGTTTGATACTATTGTGGCTAGATTTATACTTTCTTCATTATGCTCAATGAAATATGGAAGATCATCAAATGAGACTATGAAATCATGGTTTTATTATCTTTTTCAAGCTCTTCAACCTACTGCCCTAGTTGATCATGCTCATCTACCTCTTCTAACAAGTCTAATTTTTCATCTTTTTCATCATATGCATATCAATAGCAAAAATCTCTACATGTTTCTCCATAATACCTCTTCTTTATGCTCACTAAACTAGCTTCTTTGAAAAATAATGTGTCCATCTTTACAAAGGTGAATGGTGTCAGGACAAGAAGGATGATTATTAAAGTCTTGTTGGTCTTCTTGAGATGGAATAAACTTTGGAGATGGCTGCTCTTGGAGTATACTACGCTATTCATGATTAGATTTTAGATCTTGCAAAAGGTGAAAGCTACTAAAATTTGGAATTTCAAGCTCAAGAGACTGATCTGAAGACTTAGGAGATTTACCTTGCCTAAAACTAGGAATTTCATACTTGGGAACCTCTTCTTTTGTAGCAATTGTGTTAAGCAATAACCTCATTTTCTCTTCTTTGATAGCAAGCTCTCTTGCAAGATACTCTTCATACTGCTTCTTTTGTATTTCTTCCTCTTGATGGTATTGGTAATTTGAGTAAACCAACTCTTCCTATAGCAAGTGATACTCCTAATCTCCTTCAATCTCACTCATTTGCTTTTGAAATTCCAACATTATATCCTTGAAGCTCATGTTTTCCACGCTTTGATTCAATACTGAGTCTGCTTGAAACCAATAGATTAAATCTTTGAGTCGCCAGGTGTTTGAGGATTTTGCCTCCAAAGGAAGAAATTGTTGATGTACACATAAAAAAACAAAAATCAAAGGACAAGCTTTGAACTATGATATTTCAAAGCGTCCCATCAGGCGTGCCAAAAACTATTGTCACCGGGATAGTTATCACTAATAATTCTCACCTAAACCCAATTGGCTTGATTCTTATGGATGAAAATAAATTACTTGTGTGTAATTTATAAAGTTCCCTTTGCCTTTTAGTCCTCTTTTGTGAACCTTTGACAAGTTTTGCTTACTCACATTAAGAAGAAATTATACTTTTGGATTTCCAAACCACTTTCCCTTGCTAGGAAATTTTAGATTTGTTCCAAAGTTCTCACTACTTCTCATGTGTATTACTCTTCTTGAAGACTCCCTCTAAAGCCTCTAACCATAAGTTGGTAAGGTTTCTTATATATTTCCTTTGGGCCTCTTTGGAACAATTAAAATGATTTCATATAGTCACCTAGGAATTATGTCACCTTCCATTTGGTTAGTGGTCTCAGATTAATTGATGCCTAAAACTAAGTTTACATTTATGTGCTAAGTAGATAATCTAAGACTTGGTGGAAATGAAGACTAGAAACTTCTCCTTAGGCATTTTTTTTTCTTGAGTCCCTTTTGGATAAAAAACTTGGCATATATTAGGTCTTCACATGATCCTCATCATGGGGGAATCTATACAAATTCAAAGAATTTTTGTTGCTAAAAGCATATGGCATGTCTAGGAAGCCAAATTTCAAGTTATGACTTATCAGGAATGGAAATTATTGTAGGACTAGGATTTCTATCAACCAAAAATATCTTTGATGGCCTCCTATTATTACTTAGCCAGATAGACCCCTTGTCAAAGTTTTGTGAGTTTATACTTTAAGGCTATACAAATATGGGATTGATACTATTTCAAACCTTTTTCCAAAGCCACTAAGACCTACATTTCTTGGTTACAATTCAAAGAAAAATATACACTTTGAAACAAGGATTTGGGGTCCTACAACACTAATTTATAAATAATTAATCTTGGCATGATTCATGAGGTTAGAATCCATTACACCAAACCGCAGCAAAAGGATTAGAAATAGTATCTAGATATTATTCTTAGGAATTAAAAACCCTTCAATGGAATTCTTGGATTTCTCCTCATTTTCCCATTTTTTAACTCAATGCCAAGTGGAACATCTAGTTTACTATTATTAAATGGAGATGCAATTTTTAAACATGTTAGTCCACTCTTGTGAAGCACAAGCTAGATCATTTTACTTTGTATCTCCTATATAAGGATCTCCCTATTAAATCTCATTGCATCCATTTAGGTGATTCTAATCCCTTACATTATTTTTGTGGATATATACAAATTATCAAGCATTGATTCTAGTAGTATCCATGGGCCAAGCTACATAGAGGTAAATTCAAAAAAATTCAAGCCTTTCTCATAAAACCCTTTTTCCTAGCACATGATTTGCTTAGGTGATTAGCCTAAAATTCTAATGAAACATACTTAGAATTGACATGATTCAAGTGAAGATTCTATTTACTCTATTGAAAGATTAAAATTCTACATTTTTTCAAGATCTACTATGCACACTCATTTTTCTATTTATACTAAATCAGTTATATGATCTAATGTTATGTTAATAATATAGGTCCAGTAAAATAAAATGGCTCTAAAATTTTTCCACTTGTAGACACTTAATGCATTAAGCTAATTTCCCCTTATATGGTTGCTCACATACCACCATCTCCTACTAGTCATGATGCCCCTTTGCCATGTGGGCATAGCCATAGCTCCAAACATGCCCCTCACAGTTCACAAGGCTCTCCTTGTCACCAAAATTGTGACTAACCTCCCTCACCATGTGGTCATTCCTCTACCTCTAAAAATGGTCATTCTAGTTGGTATGACAGTGAGAATTTTCATCACCTAGTCTTTGTTATCCTCCTATGCATACAAAAGCTACTCAATAAGAATACAATGACAAAGATAATGTCATGATGGGTTGGGATCCCATTTTAGATGGTATGATCTCCTAGATGGTTGAGGACCTTCTCGTGATAAGAGTCACATCGTTTCTCCTACTCATATAATCCCAATAACTTATCAATGTAACCACTTTTTTTTTATCACTTTATAATATTAGGATAGACTTTCAAATGTGATGACATTCCACCTACTTTTATGTGAAAAATGTATTATATTTTTTATTTCATTAATATAAAACTATAACACTCTTTATCATTAAAAATTTGTATTATAAAATTTAGAACAAATATCATACTAAACCAACCAATAATTGCTAATATTTTAACTAATTACTACCAACTATACTTTCACTATAATACAATAATAAATACTAATCACTTAAAATATATATACAATAAAATATTCATTTAAAAAATATATAACAACTAATTTAAAATATATAAAATAATTACATATATTTTACAAACTAAATCACAAACTGAAACGTTAAAGATCTTAATCAAAATCATTTATTTTCCTATAGGTAGATTTTACCTTTCCCCTAGTAATAATATTTTTTTTTGTTTCCAATGAATTACTTTTATAATTTAAAAAGTTTATTCTTTGTCTAGTGAATTGGAAAAAGTGTCCCCCTCTTCAATTATCCAAAGACCTAAGCCCATCATCCTCGAGTTGCATGCAGCGCATGTGAAAAGTAAGAAAGGTGTATTTTGAATGGTGAATGGATTCGATATAAACTATAATTCATGAAAAGCCATTTATCCAATGAATGGTAGATGATTAAGAAGCCACTAAGGATCATTTCATTTCGATAGAGACACATCAAGCTTTGTCAAACACCTATTGTTGGCAAGGTAGGTAGTAAACCACCATCCCCTGTAATCAGTGGTCCAAATATTCCACTCCACTTCAAGGGTGCAATCAGGTCTTTTGAGGCATCTGTGAAGAAAAAGAGCATGGAAATAGGTCCCTGGACCCAACAATGATAAAGGGACAAGATTTTCACTTGTTGAAAGAAATTAAATAAAACTCTACAAGATTCCATTCTCTCCAAGTCCTAGACACTAAATGATGCCTAGCTATTTTGAACCACTAGCTCTTTACATCCAGTCCCCACCATGGCATGCCTAGTAGAAATTAAATAAGTAGAAAGCAATAAAGGACTATTATGATAATTAAACAAATTTAAGAAGTAAAAATTTCAAATTTCTTATATAATAAAAATGTATAATTAATATAAATTTTGGTAGATTATTTAATTTCAAGTATACTTACTTTTAAATCTTAGTCTTGATTTTTAGTTTCATCTATTCATCATTTATGATTAGAATTATAATTTGCATAATGGAATCAAATTATTTGCATGATTCTTAAAAATGATCCTTAAATTTTTAGTTTTCAAATTCAAATTTATGTCAAACCAAACTCTTTCAATTAATTGTTATGTGTCAACTCAATCTATGAAATGTTCTATTTGTGTCCTTTAGAGTTGTATTTAAAAACCAACTCTGGTTCCTTTTTAGATGTTTACAATTCATAAGAGAATACCATAAATGTAATTATTCTACCATTAAATCATGACATCCATTACTGCATTATTTTTTTGCATCAACATCTAGAGCACCTTTAAAAAGTGTATGTTGTCTTTGACCATTTCCAATTCATTGACTCCTTATCTTAGGGGTTTGGCCAAGGGGCTTAAACGCATTCCCTATCCTTGGAAAAATCTTGAACACACAACCAAGTTTTTTATTTAAAAAAAATACAAGAATCCAAGGTGAGTTAAAGGTGTAAATTCAAATATTTACAAGAGATCAAATCTGCACTTGTGCATGTTAAATTAGCAAGTGCATGATTATTCCCACAATTACAAAAATAACTCATAATAAAAAATAACGAGTCTACAAATTCTAAGACATTTGTTTTCTCTCTTTTGATTTTTCTTTATAATGACAAATTAATTTTAATCATCTTAATAATATATTTACTTTAGGTTTCTCACTAAATTTTCTACATTCATTTCAACATGTTACTCCCTATAGTTTGTTCCCTAGCTATTAAATCCTATGATAACTATTTTATTATATGTGGTTAAAATCCTTTTACCCTAGGATTTTACATAAAATAATTATATTCCTCTATTTTAATAATTTTATTTGTTAATGGGGCAGAGGGTCTAACTCGATTGGCTAAAGCATGATGTTGCAGGCAAGAGGTCACGAAGTCTATTCTCCCCTTCATCCCCATGGTATCAAAGGACATGTTGTACCAGTGTCACCGGATATGTGAAAAAGCAATTTATAGGGGGCTACCCAATTCTTGCAGTCTAAAAAATATATATATATATATATATATATATATATATATATATATATATATATATATATATATATATATATATATATATATATATATATATTTTAATAATTAAATTATAATTTGTAAAAAAAAAAATACTTCTTACATGTAAATATCCTAGGTTAAGCTAATTAATTTGTAATGAATAATAATAATTTCACTTAGGATAGAGAGCTATGACTAATCATAATTTTAAAATAATGAATAGAATTTAAAAATAAAATAAATATACTTAGTTTTAGGATAAAAACAAAATAAATATACTTAGCTTTAGGATTGATGTCAATATTATTCTAGCAATTGATTTTAGATGATTCACCTATATGCCAAAACTCCTCAATCTATAAGACAATTACCTCAAGGATAAGAAAATTGGTGTTTCTTGTTCTAGTTCACTTTTGTGAGTGTAGAATTAAACTCTACGTGTAAATATATACCTCGTTTTGAGACATAAACTTTACCCATTCTATCACGTAAAATTTATTTACTTTGATATTTTTGACTTGTGTTAAAAAATCAATGATTTCTATAGAAAATATTGAGGATCTTGCTAGGTACGAGGATTCCCCTTAGTTAAACCTTTTCTATCAATTCAATAATATGAACATGGATTCAAGACAACATGTAATCATGTGCAATATGGCTAAATTGTTGATGAAAATCTAATACCATGTATTGTGATATGTCATGATTAATGAATCTCTCTAATTTTTCTAGATGTCATGTCATAATGAATTAGGGTTTGTCAATTGTTGTATGCAACACCCTAAAGTTCAATTTGAAATATTGTGTAATTTAATCAACTCAAAATGACTAGTTAGAAAATTGAACATGGGCTCAACTATAAGATATAAATTTTAATGTTCAAAGGTCACTTTTATGTCCATGGATCTAACCTAGGTTAATTTCACACCCATGAAAATAACATAAAGAATGTATTGGATAAGCATCATAATTGGTTCCTCTGGATATGTGAAGATGGAATAAGGAAATATCAAGTTATTTTTTGATTCCAAGTATAGTTATACCAATTTATACATTAGCCATTGCACTTAGGACATCCATGTCATAATGGGTTCAAAACTTGTGGGAAAAGAGTAATGTATACAATTTTTTCAATTAATTTTCCCCCTACTTTGGCTTACATGTAAACTACTATAAACATACATTTCAAAGTAAAATAAGTGGAAAAATGAAAGTAAATACTCATACTCATAAAAATGGTTCAAATAAAGATATTTTTTTATACATTATTCTTACAATGATTGCTTCATCTTAAAATGTAATGAGTAGCACATGTCAAGTTTAAAATATGACTAATCATGACTTTTTAAAATTATCTTTAAAAAGGTGAAAATAAAGAGAAAAAAGATAAATGGATCTTTCTAGTATAGAAATAAGAGCTATTTTTTAAAATAATAATAATAGAACCCTACCTAGATGTGGGAATAATAAAGCTCTACCCAAATGCAAAAGTATAACTCTATCTAGAATGAAAATAGGGATCTCTATAAAAGTAAAAATAATCATCATGAATGTGTGCTAATCACTAAATTTGTAGTCATCAAAGAATATTAGTGATATTATATACCATTCCAATTGACATCAAAAGCAAGGAATTAAAGAATAAGAAGAAGAAAAACATGATTGTGTAAGCATATAAAGCATAATTTAAATATATAATCATCATAAATAAGATTAATGTAAGCATTAGATCAAGCATGCTATTCATAAGATAAGCATTTGAGTATAACATCATCAAAGGAAAACAAGAAAAGCAACATAAGGGAGATGCCCTAGATGTGAGGAGACACCAAAAGGAAGGTAAAATATAGAAGGTGAAATGAGAATGAAAAAGGATGGAAATAGGAAACTCACAATTAAATTGTCATAATCAAAAGGATAAAAAAAGGAAAGGAAATCATAAGATAATGGAAGATGTAATTTAGGAGGAGCCTAAAATGCCTCATCAAAACATACAATGACATAGATTATAATTATCATCATCATGAGAGTGTTTCCAATCACTCCATGCTTTTCATCATCCCAAACACATAAGAAATGATACAAAAGAATCACATACACAACACATTAAGAAAAAAAATATTAGGACTCAGTGTATTGTACACTTTTTAAGTCCTAGTTATAATAATATGAATTTATCATAATATTAGGTTACTATGTGAGGTTGAGGCACACATTGGAAATAAGCTTAAACATGAATGGGGAAATAGAAGGAAACTATTACATATTCTACTCAATATAGATGATTTTTTCATATGATGTATCTATGTATCTATCATCCAATATTAGATTCATTCATTTAGTTGAATTTACTTGGTTATTTATCAAAATCAACTTGAATAAGAAAAGATTTAGAGCTTCCTTGTCACACTATAGAGGTAGGGGTGATATAGGTGGAATTAAATAAATAATCTTGATTTCACATATTCTTTCAAACACTTGGCATGAAGTGTAAGAGAATCAAAAGAGGATTTTATTTTATTTTAGACTGTAGGAATCAGTCGAGTATTCATCCCCCTATAAACTATAGTGCACTTGGTAAACTTTTTTCACGTGACCAGTGGCACTGGCGCGACACGCCCTCTGGTACCACATGTTTGGGGGGAGACTAGACCTTGTGACCTCCTTCCTCCAAAAAGATGCTTTAGCTAATCAAGCTAGGCCCCCCGCCCCAAATCAAAAGAGGAGTTACTATTTGAATAGTTCACATCAAAAATTTCACCCCATTATGAGAAGTTGAAGGGTCATAATGTCCCATAAGGAATATTTGATTGTATTATTCCTTGAACAATATGGGTGGATCTTGCATGTAAATTCTTCATGTACATGTTAGCAATTAGAGCAAGTAGCACATAGTTTCTTTCATGGTTTTGAATATTGTTTGTGCTATTACTTAGGTTTATTTATTTTTTAATTGAAGACTTCGGCAAGTAATTTAACAATCACAAGTTAAGAGAACATTGTAGGGTTTCCAATATGCTCTAAGGCATAATAAGTAGTTATTTAAGGAAGATTATTTTAGAGTATTTTTATGTCTATTTTATTAATATATATAGTGCTAGATGTAACACCCCGTCGCGCAAACCCCAAAGGACAACTAACTACACAACAATTTTTTTTAACATAAAGTAGAAGTACTATGTTATCAATAGCAATTAACATAATTACAAATACATACTAAACTCCTAAGACCCTTGGGGTACACGAAGAGTCATTACGATAACTACCCATTAACAAAATTAACTAATCCAACATTCATTTCCACGGATATGAGTTCTCATATAAAGTGATAATCGCTAAGCATTAAAACAAGAATGATTCACATAGATGCTAAACAAGATTACATAACCAATAAAATTTGGGAATAATGAGAACTAATTTACTCAATATATCAACATCAAATATATAATTACATTTGTGAATAATGTTTTCAATTACAAAGTGTGATATTCAATACATCATGTTACAAACTAAATTCCAATAATCATATATCCAAATTACAAGATACATTATCTCAACACAAGGGCGAGTTACAATACAATTTACAAGATATGAATAAAGTACAAATGTATGCATCTGAAGGTACATAAATCTAGTACAAACTGTCACCACAATCTCTGCACTGAAGGTACGACTACTGAATGGGAAACCCAACGGGGTGCAAAGCACGTTCCACCCGACCACCCCGTGCTAGGAGTAGTTAAGAAAGGATTCCCGACCAAGACGTCAAAAGTAACACATATGACTCAACACCAATCATGGAAAATAAATTCATACACAAAGGAAATGTGATAACAAAGGTCTACTAACATTTAACATGACAACAAATGATTCCAAGACAAACAATAAATTACTTCCAGAGGATTTCAGTTAAAGCGACTAAGGGGAAAGCTAGAGGAGAGTGTCATTGCATGGCCTTCATGGATTATCCTGACATCCTATCACAAGGTGCCGCCTCCATCTATGGTTATCATGACTGCCTATCTCAAGGTGCCGCCCCATAGGGTGACTCATGCGGAATCGTGTGTTACTCGTGAAAATGAGATCACGATTATGCCAACCACGGCCTTCTCATCCACCTTTAGTCTTTGGAAGCCCTAACAAGTGAGTGAGGAATCTATCATTATCTTTTAGTGTTTAACTACCCATCCCCTAATTAATTAGTTAGGTTTTCACTTTTTACACTAACTCTACTGTGGGTTATCCTGACAGCCCCTTTGTGCGCCGACGCCCACATAGAGCCACTCTCCCTAGAATTCCCTAACATACAACAAACATAAGGGATTGAACTCTCAAGTTCACAAAACACAGGATAGAAATTCGCGAGGCAAAACCATCTCGCTATAATCTAATGACTCAATTATTCAACAGATTGACGCAAACCAATGTAAACATACAATTATACCCACAACGAAAGTGGAATAAAATACCCAAAATAAATATACCAAATTCTCTAACCTCTGGAAGTTGAACGACAACCCTATCTCCTATAATAAATTTAACCAAATAAACGAACACTCATGTGGTTAATTCAACTCAAAAATCTCGATAACGAAATCCATAAAATAAACCAACTGTTTACTTAAAATCAATGAATTGATTAATAACATATATTCATAAGTCAAACAACCATCATCGCACACAAGAATTTATTTTACAAGATCAACTCATTAATTTTCTCAATTAATTTCACTAATAAAAGACATATAAATAAATTTAATAAATCATTCTCTTCTAATTTTAACTAATAACAAAATATAAATATGTTTCAAATAACCATCAAAACTATAATTCTCCTCAATTAAATCATATATATTTGTATATATACCATTCTATATATATATAAACTATATATAAATATATATATATATATATATAAATTAATTAATTTTTAAAAACTTTAAATTTTCAAATTTTAAAATAAATACCAAAGTAAGTATATAATAAAAATTTATTTTGTTTAATTTTCAAACAAAAAAGACAAAGCCCCACATGGGTTGCGTACCTCCCATAGGGAGGACGCAGTTCCCCAAGAGACTGTGTACAGCTGTCCAAAGGACTGCTGCGCAGGGGTGGGTGGGTACGGTAGTACCGTCCCCTCCACCTCCTAACATTTAAATTTATATTTATTTTTAAAAAAAAATTCTTTTATTTTGACTTTTATTTTATTTTAATTAAAAATACTGTTTATATATATTTTTTCTGACGAATTCTGAGGTACGGAATTTCGTCAGTCATATATATATATATTTTTTTAATATTTTAATTTATTGAATTTTTTTAATTTAATTCATTAATTCCGTACGGACGGAATACAAAGCAATTTTGCAGGCACGTAGAATTTCAATACCAAGAATTATAGTAGTTTTAATTTTACTTTCAAAGAGACAAGATAAAGGAGAAATTAAAACATTATATCCATTCACAGATAATAAAACAATATACACAGAAGCTCTTCTAAGTTTTTTCCTAATTTTTCCTTGCACAAATATTTTATAAATTCCTTTGTTCAACTGCGGGGTTTTGAATTTAAAATCTACAGAAGTTCTTTGTTTCTACTATTTCCTCAGAGCTTCTAACACAGGAGTTTTATTTAACTGGTTCTCTAAACTTGCCGTGAAATTTTTCTACAGGAAAATATTCTACAGAAGTAACAATGTTATAACGGCATATCTCTACAGCCGGGAATAAGTTTTCTACAGAAAAGAAACTTCTAATACCTACAGAAGTATAGGCAAGCCTCTGGCAAAACAGACAATCTTTCATGACAGGAAGGAATTTAAAGCAAAATAAAAACAAAAGGAAAGAATCTATTCCCTGTAGGCTGTAGAAGTAAGAGTTGTACCAAACTTTGCCATGGAAACCTCCAGCCATAAAGCTCTTTCCAGAAAATTTCTTCTCCAACCAAAATCAAATTCCAAGAAAACCCTGCAGCCTTTTCCAAATTCTTTCCCCAATAATCAACAGAACAAAAGCCCAAAATTTCATCACACAGCCAAAATTTTCCCGTGAATAACTTCTATTGCCCATGCCTCTTTTTCTTCCGGGAATAATTTCCTTAACAGAAATTCATTATTTCCCACTACTTCCCGTACAATACCAATAAATAAAAATTAATAAATTTAAAAATCAATTTTAATTAATTTATTTATATTTCATATTATTTATTTTTCTAATAAAATAATATAGCTTTGTAAGCTATTTAATTAACCCAAAATTAAATGGCAAATTTAACATTCTACAAATCAACCAAACACTTATATTTTATTTTATTTTATTTTATTTATATCTTTATTTTATTTAACTTTCAAATAATGATAATATAGTCTTTAAAAACAATTTAATTAACTCTAAATTAAAATAGCAATTCTCACATTCTAAATAATAACAAAGCAGCCTATATTTTATTTAAATTATCCTTTTAAACCATAATATTACTTAATCCATTTAAATATAGTTAGCTTTAACAACTCTTAACAAAATTAATTAAGTCACACTTAACAAAATTTAATTAAGTCACAACTAAACATTAATCAACACTAATACATTCCCATTCAAAGACAAATAAAACAAAGACAACCAAAGACTCACAGTAGACGAACTTGGGACGGGAATTCTTTCCTAACCACTCCTTTTTTTAACATCAATCCCGTTGAGTTTATTTTGATGCTCGCCCTATCCTGCCGAAGCAGGTGGAATCGAGACTTTGTACCTGCATCCTGCAAACAACAAGGTCGTGTACATGTCCATATATATATATATAATTAAAACATTACATTGTGAGAAGAATTTGCAGCGTAGCAGGGCACTCGTAAACGAGTGGTGCTACACTGTTTTCTCACCAAAACTATACTAGTAATTATGACATCAATAATGAAGTAACATTTCTAACTAATTAATCACATTGTAAAATAAATTACAAAATCACTGCATCAAACTATATTACTGAATCAAATTAAACATCACAATCCAATGTAAACTTAATGTCATAAATTGAAATAACATAATCCTCAATCAATCTAACTATGCATCCACACACCACATAAGAGTAACAATAGTAGCAAAAGTATCAGCCACATGGGGGTATTACACTAGATCTCTTTTTGATGGCTTATTTTTCTCAAAAGGGTTTCCCATGGTACATATTAAGTCAATCTTGTCTTGGTATTCTTATTGCTATTTTTTTAAGTTAATTTTTAGCTTTATATTAATATTATTTTTATTTATAGTATTCACTAAGATCATATAAATGTATATTTTATGGATCTCAACCAAAAGATTAACCCATATACTCAACAACAATGAACTACCCAACATGTGTTCAAATTCACTCATGTCAGCATAAACCACTAAAGGTTTCTTTGCATAATCCACATGCTAACTAATACCTTGAACATAACACAATCATAAAACAAATAAATTAAGAAAAAAATGAGATGATCTCAACCAAATATGTTGGAATCATCTTCACGAGGACGGACCTTAATAGAATATGACCCAACCTAGTTAAATTTATTAATGATCTAACTACATGCTTGTGTTGTTTCTAAAGTGGGATAGTAGGAGAATTATATGGAATTGCATGATAACAAATTGATTTAAATTTCAATAGATAATATGAGTTTGTATGTACTCATGGGGAGTAAAAGTGAAATATTTTATAAATCATATATAAGATCCATGAATGAATAAGAAGAAGCATGAGTTAAGTCAAACCATAGTAAAGATTCATCAATCATTTTTTTCTAAACACTTGCATTCCAAATATCTCATCCTCAACATATGCATAAAATAGTAAGTAAATGTATTTAATATATAAGTATGCACCATATGATATTTATTTTCATGACCACTAAATACATAAACCAATGAAACTTTAACAATATGGGCAATTTAAAGCTTGGGATCCAAGGCATCATGAGATATAGAACCATTTCAACATGTATATATCATTAACATTTGTAAGTTAAAGATAAATCATGATTATAATTATCATCATCCACACAAGTGTTAAAAGGGCCCTCATGAAATAAAGCATCAAATTACAAAGAATAAGAATCTTCATCATTATTAAATTGTTAAGTGAACTTTAAACTCTAATCCGACCATATAAGTGATGGGTAAAGCACTAGCTATAATAATTAAATAGTTTGTTAATTAGAAATATTAATAATACTATCATCATAAGTACTATCACCATGAAGCAAATAATTATCAACCGCGTGATGAGAAGATAAATACATATCACTAAGATCATCCCTAAATATATCATTAATAGATCACAATCCAAATGATATAGAATAAATATTATCACTACTAGTAGAAGGACTACAAGCACCATTAAAAGCACATAGCTATCATATTCATAATATATAGGTATTTATAAAGAAGATTAATGAAAATGATTATATTAAAGGATCAATTTCATCAATCTATATCACTAGGATCCTCAAAGAAATATTTAACAATAGAGGCACACACAAGAGGATATGTAGATGCAAGATGACAATAATCATATGTAGAAAGAATATACTCACTAGGTACAACATCACATGGAGTGGAGTCCCAATATCAATCATGAATTGGAATGGTTATATAATCAACCATCACACAAGGGAAATAATCATCATGAATTATGTTGGTAGCCAATCTAACAATACCAACATTTACTTGAGTCCCAACTTATTTATGTACTTAGGCCTCATTTTTTATTCCATTTAATTGATATGGGAAATCATTGTATGGATCTCCCTTGGTAAAAATTTTCCTATTTTTCTCTCCACCACCCTCGAGTACCTATAATTTTTTTAAAGTTATAAGAGTCCCAAAAAATTAAGTGTATAGGATTTCTTGTTCAAATTCCAAAGATTGTGATAAATTTCAAAGTTTTAGGCATTTCCCATCTGAGAATACCTTTCCCCTAACCACTACTTTTTCTCTTGTCTTTTTTAGATTTTTAGAATTTCTCTTGTCAGAATGCTTTTTGTCAAACCCCCATAGTCTAACATGTTACACTATGTTACCTTTTAAATTTACAATTTTAGTCATATTCTTATTTATATCCCTTTTGGTATGAGGTATGGTGTATCCCTAATCCCTAATTCTTGATCATTTTCATTGTGATAATTTTTAGAGATAAAAATTTAATCATCCCTTTACTCGCATGCCTTATGGTATTGATTTCTTGGTATGCTTGATAGTTTTGATTATACGGGAAAAATAGGTTTTGAAGGGACCCAAAACCCTTTACAACTTAAGGTACAAAATGTTGCTCAAGAGATACTAAACTAAGACAACAAAAACAACCCAAAACCCAAAACACTAGAAGTTACAAAATGTTGCTCCAAGGATATAACACTAAACTATCAGCAATAGCCAATAGCAACAAAACAACAAAACAACAGGAAAGAAACTGAGACCTGGCAACAAAAAAAGAAAAAGAAAAAGATAATAGGACACTATTTCATATTGCTTAAGGTGTTGGCCACCTCAAGCTGTTGATTCCTATGTAACCCAATCATGTCCAACAATTCTTTTTTCTCAGCTTCGAAGGATTTATTCCAGTCATCCAGCCCTCTAATAGCAGGGCCTTTACCTCCAAAGAATTTGCACTATTCTTTACTGAAATGTGACAGGCATGGAGAATTTATTTATATCCGCATTGGTATCCAATACCTTGGCTTCTAAACCAGCCAAGCACTGCTCACAAAGGGACTTGAAATCAATGAATGAACCCTCAAGATCAACAATTTTGTCAATCAGAATATCTGAGGCTAAACCTTTCAGAATATTTTGCAAATTCTCCTCCAATCCCCTTATTTTGATGTTGACCCTATTAAATTCTTGGAGAGTCCATTTTTTCAGTTTGAAAGTGTCAGTAATCCCCGCCCTCGCCATGTCAAGAATCTCAAACATAGAGGTGGAATCATCATTAATATAGGAGAAGTCCTCTGACAGGGGATTAACCTTTAGAGGCTCTGACTTCGCATGTTTCTGGTCAACATCCTCCTCCTCCTAAACCTTTTTCTCACCCTCAGGTTCCACATTAGGAGAGTTTCAAACCAGGGAATCATCAATTTCCACTGCCTTCTCTTCCATAGCCTTCTCCTTGCACTTCTCTATTGTATCCTTAACCATATCTTTCGAGGTCTACTTCTTCATCTTGGCAATGCACTTAGAAACCCTTCTAGGCTTATCCTTGGCCTCCATTTTCGTCGCACTCTCCTAAAACCCCTCCTCCTTACCACCAACCTCATTATCACCCTGGCCAATGTCCAAAGCTTCATCCATGGGCGTCAAATCCCCAGATCCCACCTTTGTATCCTCACCATCAGATTGGGACTTTGAATCATGCAAAATAAGACACTTAGCTACTCATTTTCCTTTGGAGTTACCCTTCTTCCTCTTTTGCAAGGGGGTAGCCATAGAGGATGGGGTCCCATCCTCATCATCTTCATTCCACTCTTCTTGAGAGACTTCCACTCATATCCCCAAGCCTCCATCTTGGTGAGTTTTTTCCATTGGTCATATTTGAAAATTTGAGCCATTGCCTCCTCGTTACTCTTCTTTTCTTTGAAGAATTTACAGCCAACCATAGGAAATGCAATCACAATTGCAATAAGATCATCATTGATATCAACAACCAAGCCCTTCATCTAAATTTTTCAGTTGTGCCAACAAGAAACAAACTTTGCTAAAGCATTTAGGTCGTGACCATGCAGTCTTTCTAAGAAAAAAGTAAAATTCTCATATTGGAGAATCCTCCAAATTTTCTTCTTCTTTCTCAGGCTCACAGAAGAATGTAGCTCAATTATACTTTTGTTTCCTCCCATATTCACAAGAACCAATGGAAGAAAACCCTGGCAATTAGAATTTGTCTAATATCCAACAATCTGAATGATACCCACAAAGCGTGTGAGTCGAGAGTTGGTACTAATGGTTAAATAACACCACCACAAAAACTTGACCAAAACCATCATTTCTCATTAAGATCCTAGCTACCTCGGAAGGAGAGAGCCTTCCTCCCATGATCGATACTCATTAAGCCTGACAGCTTCATTGGCAAAAAAATCTGCCAATGAATTACCTTCTCGAAATATGTGAGAAACATGGATTTCTTCACAAGATCTCAACATAATTATAGTATCCTTTATTAATTGATCAACATTCCAGCTAGGCTTATGGGTGCCAAATAGATAATTGATGATGTTTAAAGAGTCCCCTTCCACCCATAGTTTAGAGTAACTCCTGTCCATAGCATATTTAATACTTATAAACATAGTCTTTGCCTCAACTTAGTGATTTATCTAATTTCCCAACCAAAGTGCCACTGCGCCTAAGAGCCTGCCATCCTCATTCCTTAACACACCTCACAACCTACAGGACTAGGGTTACCCTTGGATGACCCATCAAAATTAACTTTAACCCACCCTGAAGATGGTGGCCCCCACTTAGTACTCAATCTAGTGTTTAGGTTGGACTTAGAAACCTCAGAAGGTAAAGAAGGGTTCTTCTAGTTAGAAATCACCAACAAGTCATACCTAGCCAAGCAAGTAGATGGGGCACACCGTGGAGACTCAGACCCAATAAGAGAAAAGTTTTCCAAGATTGACCAATGTATCTTGATGAAAAGACTACCAATCTTGAGTTTAGAATCACGAAAAATTTATATTGTTACGTTCTTTCCAAATACCCCAAGCAATATGCGGGGCCATAAGATCCCAAAACCACTGAAGAGTGGAGGAAGTGGAAGGACACTTCCACTGTTCAACAAAATTACAAAGAGAATCCAGGAATACCTAGTCCAAATTCCAGAGGTGAAGAAACTTACTCCATAGAAGAGAGGAAAAATCACACCCAAGGAATATATGGAAGGCACTCTCAACAACAACTTCACAGAGGGCATACCTATTCGGAATTGCAAATCCCCTTTTATAGAGATTATCTTGCATCAATACTTTACCTTGCATGAGCAACCAGAAGGTATGCTTGATAGTTGACTTCCAATATTTTCTTGCATATATTCTTTGGATTCAAATATGTGAGAATACCTCTAATATGATACACCTAGTATGGTTTATAAAGTATTCTTAACTCCCCACCCTTGGTATTTCTCATTGTGTTAGTTTATTGGGTTTGTCAATTCAAATCTCTTTATTTGACTACCTTAGGTAAAAATATTGTGGTATCTCAATGCATGACTCCCTATACTTCCCTTCATATATCTTTTCAAAGTTTCTCATATAAGGATACCTTTATTTGTTTCCTTTAGGAATGAGGTATGGTTTACTCTCTATCATTGATCCTTAACAAATGGTATGGGTTATGACTTATCTAAAACCCTTGATCCATGAAACTCTATAACTCATTGTTTTGTATTGTTTATCCCTACCTACCTCCCTGCATGACCCAAGTCACCATTAATGACTAAATTTGACATTGCAATCACTCCAAGGGGTTTCTCCCACCAAAAGAAAAAAAGTCATTCAAGGGCATGAATTCACACATAATTGTTATAGTGGGAGATGAGATCATCATGCCTCCCTTGATGCAATGGTTATTTTCTAATGTGAATGATTTCCACACAAGCTCTAAGCAGCCATTTTAGTAGATTTTTTGGGATCTCAATTTGATTAACATGTAGCATTGATGACACCCTATTCTCAATAAATTTATAAAGGGATTTAGTTACCAAACAAATTTCTATAGAGACTAGTTCATCTTCCAAAACAAAATTTGGTCATTTCTCCATTTTCTTGTGACTAGAACACTAAATAACTTATAGTGTTCCAATGATTGCACATCTAGTCACCATTATAGAAACTCACTTTTTAAATCATGAAAAGGTAGCTATTTTTAGTAAATTTTTGTAACTAAATGTCTCCTTAGCCAATTGTAGATTTTCAAGAAAACTTCCAAGTGACAAAGTGTGACATCTTCTTAGCTTAGGGGTTTCTCTCGCCATATTTTCTAGTGTGAATGTAAAATTGATTTGATAAGTATCACAACACCTTAATGTATTGCAGATTATTGTATAATGATCTTTCCAAAATTGCATATGAATTTGTGGAATTTTGTAGAGGGATTATTAAGAATGTTTACTTATTAAATATCATATATCTTTTCCTATTTCTATGTGTTTCTTATTCTATTTTTTTGTGACTCTATAACCCAATTCAAGGAACTAGTCTTTGAAATTTTTGACTGTCCATGCACTTTAAAATGAATAAAATCACTCACTAGTAGTTTAGTAGGAGTAGGAAATGTTTTTTGTATTTCATGGTTTAGCATTTTAACCAACGAAACATCTTCAATGAGCCTTGAAGGATTTCACCTTAAGAGAACCATGTCATGCATACCCACATCTTGGATTTTTGCAATGGTATCTTGATCAACTTAATAGAGTTTATACATGTAGTAGGTTAATCCTTCGTCTAGTTATAGCTTTTGGGATGACAAAAATTACATACTATTATAATTCTCTCAATTTGTAATATTCATTTGTGACTAAATATTATTAAACATTAGCTCTATGAACACACTCCTAGATCTAGTTGAGCTAAAAGTGAAGAAGATATTGTCCACTCTTAATGATTGGCCTATAATCAATCAATCTTTCTTGATGATTTATTTTATCTACCTTTAGGAATGACATATCCTTGACCTTCAAGTGTATTGGTCCCTCTATAATTTTGAGTAGAAATTTTAAAACCCATCAAAATCGTAGAATGACATATCCTTGACCTTCAAGTGGATTGATCCCTCCAGAATTTTGAGTAGAAATTTTAAAACCCATCAAAATGGTGGAATTTCAAGGGATAATCTAACTCCAAGATCATCTTGAGGACCTTATCAAATCAGAATTTTTGTAGCTATACATTTGGTAAGTTGGAAGCACATCAACTTACACTAATAGAATGGAAAACACAAAAAAAATGCAATAGGAAATTAATTCCTTGTCTAATAGTTTGAAGTTCCATTCAGTAGAAAAAATTTATCTCTTCCAAGTGAAGAGTGGAAAATCTATTTTAGTCAAACCTAGAACTAGCTTGCAAAATTAAAAAACTCAAATATGGATACAAGAAGGTAGCATGAATACTAGAAAGAACAAGAATAAGCTTCATCCCATGCATGAAGAAAAAATGCATCATGGGAAGATTAAAGTAATGGTAAGTCATTTATACCTACCTATAAAGATTCAAAAGTAGGAACATTATGTAGAGTCATTCCATGCGTGGATTCTAGAAATCAAAACATGTATACTTCTAAATATCTAATTAATATCATAAACAAAAAAACATAGGAGAATATAATGGTCTGATTATGAGGTAAAAAATGGAATGGATGCATGTTAGGTTGAGAAAGGTGTGTAACATGATTGATGATTATTTGTAAATTCATGTCATGTAGTATCAATATTTGATGACATACTTTGATGGTAATCATCCCACCTCTCCTAACGTGACATATAAATATGACATTGAATATAATAACCTATCATTTCTCATTATATAGGATATGTTTAAGGTTGCTAAATTGGTCAACATGTAGAAGGATCATATACAATTGTTTCAATATTTTAACATGATCATAATGTTGATTTAGATAAACATGAGTTTCTCACTCACAACATTGAACATCCAATGGATCTCATATATCCATCACAATAGTTCAATCCATCAAATGAAAACATCACAACCCATGTAGATGAAATAATAGTGTATGTCTAGAATAGATATCAACAAGGAAAAAGACAAGTTCCTACATAAAGTATCACCACTATTGCTAGATTAAATGGAAATAAAATGAACATCAACAAGGAGAAGAAAAAGATTAAAGTTGAGACAACGAGAAACAATATTAAAATTTATGAGGTTGAGAAGAAGAATCCAAGAAATGGGAAATGAATAAGAAAAAAGTGCCACAATCTCATGAAAATGATGTTCTAAAAGGAGAAAATCTAGGCAACAAGACAACCAATTTAGTCCTACCCACTATAAGAACAAAGTGTAGAAAATTATATGAAGGAAGAACCATGTATTCCTTCTTATATTCAATTCATGCTTTGGATTCCTAATGTATATTTATTGACCTTCCCACATAATAAATTGGACCTTCCCTATGCTAGTGTTTTATTGCACCAAGGGGTCAACCTACAAAGGGGAGAGATTCTATTACAAATTATGGAAGATAGGTACAAGACCACAAATAAAATTACATCCTTTGATGATAATCCTAACCTTCTTAATGGATGTGGTGATAGTGAAAATCATGAATTTTTTGATCTTCTACTTTTCCTTGCTCCTATTGAAGATATGAATGAAAAAATAGTTACATAGAGTGACGTGAAAGTTGTAGTATATGGAAAAATCAAGTAATACCTTCAAGATGCATCAATCTTGGTAAGTCCAAGCTTTTATGATCCTTCTCAACCTTCCCCCTTGTTGCTTCATCCTATACTATTGTTACTATTATTCTTTAAAAGAAGGAAGACAGGTATGAGCATCCTATTTCACTTATTAGCAATCCATTACATGATGATAAATGGAGGTATCCCTCATGGATTGATAAGATAACAAATAAATACATTGTTGGTAAGAGATCATTTAAGATAAATTTTCAACAAAAAAATTGATATTCCAATCAACTTAGTGCCTCCAATGAATTTGTTGCTAGATAAATTTGAAGCTTCTAATAGGGAAGGTGCAAGCTTGGATGCACCAAAATTTATGTAGTAAATTTGAAATATGCATCCAATTTTTATCACCTCAAGGATGACCCAAGGTATAGGGATGATATATGGAGTGTAGTTCATTTTTTGAGAATTTTCCGGCAGTGTTTGTTATTTTTCCTAGTATCCTAAATAGAGGCTATTATCATTTTTAATAAACCTACATTCTTGAATAAAACATAAAAACATAATAAAATCTAAAAACATTATATTAATAAAATATAATATTGAATTTATTTGATCCCCCAAAAGGTGAAGTAAAATTGGCTTTTTATAAGCATTTTGATAGGTGTGAAGGAGAATCAATCAAGGGTTTGATTTAATCCTAGGGGGTTCTATCCAAGGGGTTTAATCTAAAGGGGTTTGATCTAACCCCCTTCAATCAAATCCCTTTAGATGGAAACCCTTTAGGCTTAAATCATTAATTTTTTCTAAAAAATATGTGATTTCAAGTAAAGATTAGGATGTCCAAAAAATTGGACACACTATTGTAGGATTGTCTTGCCATCATTGTCTATGGTATACATGGACTAATTTTTAGGTAGGTACAAAAAAATCTTAAACATCTTGGCATGCACACGATGTCTGAACCACTTGCTTTTTCCTTTGTTAGCTTTTTTAGCTATTAGTGGAGCTCTTGTCAATCTTGTCCTCTCTAACCAATTTTTTATTCATTTTTTATAAAATGGAAAATATTGGGGGCCAAGGAACCAAAGACACCTTTTATTTATTTACACATCTTTGTTGATTTTTCAACCCACGTTGGCTCACAGTCTTCACATTTAAAATCTTGAGCCTAGACCTATCCATGAAATTGGTTGGATCCAATGGTGGAAAGATTCCATTGAATAGATGAACTAAGTTTTATGTATTTATGGATGTCAACTAGCATTCATTCATTTTCTCTCATATGAGGCCATCACCTTTAAACTCTATTATGTCACCGATATGCTACCATTTTTCCTTCTCTATAGCTACATGTTACCCAACTCTATTATAAAAATTAAATTATTGATCTAATCATATAGCTTAGAGGGGCTAGCTAAAGGCTTACCCACATTGTTTTAAAATTAGGGATAAATTTTTGAAGGAATTATTTCAATCTGTATGAGCTTTCCAATTTTCATAAAAGATTAAGCATATCAAAGAAGGTTGAAACAAGTTCTCTCCAACCTTCCTACCATTCAAGTTAGGATTTTTTCTACCATTATAAATAGGCCTTCCAAACACAAATACCTTTCCCTAAAGTTGAACAAGCCCTTAAAAAATGTACTTGAGTGTGATCCCCAATAGGCTTTCCACTTCGTAGCAAGCTTTTTCACATGGCCAACATATCACTTTGGTATATCTTCAAGAAGCAACTTACTTATGCTTAATGATAAAGCCCCTAGCTATGATGATTTCCTATTTCAATTTTATAAAGCCTGATGGGATACTATGACACTAACTTATACCAGGTCTATCAAGAAGCTTTTTTCTTAGCTTATTTAGGGGCTCACATAAATAAATGTAATATTAAATTCATACCTAAGGCTAAATTTTTTGAATAAATATATAGTTGGCAATCAATCACTTTTTTAATAATTCTTATAAAATTATAGCCAAGGCCATTGTGTTATGCATTTTCCACTTACTTTTGCTTATTATTTTCCCAATACATACTAGTTTTATCAAAATCCAATATATCTCTTACAATATAGTTATTGTATTGGAAGGCAAGGAATGGGCTAAACATTCAAAAATAATTTTATTTTCTTCAAAATCAAATTTTCCAAAGATTACAACTGCATTCAATGATTTTTTATTATATCCATGCTCTTGGCTCTTGGCTCTAGTCCTATTTTTTTCTCTAGTCTATCCAAATGCTCTTTTTGGATGCTTCAACTTGTCCCACCATTAATCGTTGTAAATCTTCATCTTTTGGGTTCACTCCATTCTTTAATATTTCCCTCTAGCTCTAGCTCTTTATGTAATTGTAGTTGAAGGATTCGGTTATTTTCTTTCCAATGCAATATCACAACAAAGAGTCAAAGGTATATCTCTTCCCAATTCTCCTTTCTAGAATGTTTATGGCCATTTTTCTAATGATTCATTCTTCGCTCTCTTGAAGGAGGTAAATAATGTGAGCTAGGTATTATAGTGTGTGAATATTGTTTTCCTTGCTTCTATCTTGAGAATTAAATGTCAAAAGACACAATGTTACCATCAATCTTTCCTACCCAAACCCACTTGGATTCATTATTATGGATGGAAACAAACTACTTACATGTAATTTTTTAGGTTTCTTGGAATTCCCTTTTCCTTCTATTCCTTTTATACAACCCTTTGGCAAGTTTTACTCACTCACAATGAGAATAAATTCCTTTTTTGGATTTTCAAATCACTTTCCCTTGCAAGGAAATTTTCAATATTCTCCAAAGGGGTCATTACTACTCATATGTATAACTCTTGATGAGCCCCCTCCAAAGCCTCTTAATAGAAGTAGGAAGGTTTTCTCAAGGTTTATATTTAGGATTCTTTAGAACAAGGAAAAAACTTTCATAGAGTCATCTAGGAATTCTATTTCCTTCGTCATGACTCTAGTGGCCTTGGTTTAATAAAGATACATATAGGCAAGGTTTGGCGTTATGTGCTAAGTGGATAGTTTAGGCCTTAGAGGGAAACTAAGCCTAGAAAATTCTCATTCGGTATTATACTAAATCTTGGGTTTCATGCATGAAATTATTAGCATGGATTAGGTTTTCACACCATCCTAATCATGAGGGAATATATCAAATTAAAGGAAATTAATAGCTAAAAGCACATGGCACGTCTAGAAAAGCATCAAGTTGTGGCTTATTTAGAATGGGAATTATTTTAGGATAGGGATTTCCATTAACCAATAATCTCTTTGGTGGTCTCTTATGATTACTTACTAGGATAGAGCCTTGTTTCATGGGTTCATACTTTAAGACTATACAAACATGGAGTTTACACTATCTTAGATATTTTCTCTAGAGTCACTAAGACCTAGCTTTCTTAGTGAGAATTCAAAGCCAAATATAAGATTAGAAACAAGAATTTGAAGTTCTGCAACACTAATTAAGGTTAGAATCCATTGCACCAAACCTAGGTGGAAGGATTAGAGTCTAGATATTTCTTTTAAGAATTATAAACTCTTAAAGTATAAATTTCTCCTCTTTTGTCTATTATTTCAAAACCCAATGCTAGGTGGAATCTCCAATCCATTATTCTTCAATGGTGGTGAAAGTTTCAAAATAGTTTGGTCCACTATTGTGAAGCCTAAGCTAGCTCCTTTTCCAAGTGGTCTCTTATGTATTAGGGTATCCCCATTATATCTCATATTATCCATTTGGTTGTTTCTAATACCATATATCTTTTTTGTGGACATGTAGAAAATCTGAAGAATTTATTCTAGTTTTTTCCATGGGCCCAAGCTATAAATGGTGCTAGATGCATGATTTTTAAGTGTTTCTTGCTAGAGCATTTTTCTTGGCACATAACTTTCTTTTAGGTGACTAGCCTAAACTGTCAATAAAATATAGTTAAATTTGGCATGGTTTTAAAGTGGAGATTCTATTTAGTATATGGAAAGATCAAAATTTCATATATTTTTAGGATATATTATGGACACTCATTTTTTTTTTATATTAAAATCATATTATATAATAGTATGATACATCTATAAGCCTAGGAAAATAAAATGGCACTAGAATTTTCTACTTGTAGACACTCATAGAGCATTGAACTTATGCCCCTTGTATGGTTGCTTGTGTGTTGCATTCTTCTACTAGTTAAAATTCCTATTTTCCACATGGGCATTATTGTGGCCATAACCATAGCTCCAAATATGGCCCTCACAATTCACAAGGCTCTCCCCATCACCAATGTTACAGTTGATATCCCTCAACATGTGGCCATTCCTTTACCTCCTAGCATGGGCATTCTGGTTGGACTAATAATGGGAAGTTTCCCCACCTAGACTTTGTTATTCTCCTATGCTGCAAATCCTACTCAAGAAGAAGAAAAAGATAAATATGATACTATTACAATCTAGGATCCTATTTTAGATGGCAAGATCTTTCAAATAGTTGAGGTCATCCCCTTGATAAGAATCCCCCTCCTCCCCATACTCATATAGTCATGACAACTTATTAGTGTAATTGCTTTTGTATTGCTTTGTGATCTTAACATGAAATTTTCAAAAGTGATGATGTTCTATCCACCCATTTTGTGTGTGAATGGTATATTATATTTTGTTTTCTTAATATAAAAACATGTTATTATTCATCATTAAAATATACAAATTACAAAATTTAGAACAAATATAATAGTAGAGTAATCAATAATTGTTAAGCTTTAAATTAATTACTACTAACTATACTTTGCAAAAACTAATTACTATATAACACTAGTTAAAAACAATACAAAAAATATAAACAACTAATCATAAATCATTTAAAATAATATATAATTAAAAAATTAAATTACAAACTAATGCATTAAACATCTTAATTAGAACCATTTATTTTTAATTGATTCAATTTCCTATCAGTCAATTTTGTGTTTACAATGAATTACTTTTATAATTTAAAAAAATTATTCTTTCTCTAGTAAATTAGAAAAAGTGACCCCCAATCAATTCTCGAAAAAGCAAAGTCTATGGTCCTCGAGTTGAAAAGCAAGAAAGGTGTTGTGTAGAAATAATTGATATAATCTATAATTCATCATCGGTTGGTTCTTCCCATGTTTCTTTTCCAATGAATGGTAGATGATTAAGAACCCTTTATCATGCCCACTAAGGGTCCTTTCATATAGATAGAGACACCTCAAGCTTTTCCAAACACCTACTGCCTAGCTATGTAGTAAACCACCCACCATCTTCTCTAGTGAGTGGTCCAACTATCCCACTCCACTTCAACAAGCATATCCTTTTGGAGACTTGCTTGAGGAAAAATAGCATGCAAAATTAATAAAGTGACAAGATTTTCATAGATGGAGTTGAAAGAAATTAAATAAAAATACAAAATTCTATTATAGTCAAGTAGCACTAAATGATGCCTAACCTATTTAGAACCACTAGCTCTTTGCATCTAGTCCCTACCATGAGATGCCTAGTGGAAACTTAGATAATTAAGGAACCTAGAATAAGCTAGAGTCATGTGGGAGAAAGCAATAAATAGCCATTATAATATTAAATCAAGTTTAAGATTGTACATTTTATAATTGTAATGGTGAAAATTTCATATTTTATTTTGATTAAATTGACTTTTATATAGTGAAAAGTGTATAAATGATATAATTTTTTTGTTGGAAATTAATACATAAAATAAATTTTATTTAATTTTATGTGTATGCATTTTTAAAGAATGGTTTTGGTTCTCAATTTCATTTGTTTTTTATTTAAGATTAAATTTGCAATTCACACAAGTGATCCAAGTCATTTGCATAGTTTGTAAAAAGGATTCTAAATTTTAATTTTCAAATTTAGGTCTATCTTAATCCTTTCAATTAATTGTTATGTGTCAAGTTGATGTATGAAATGTTTCATTTGTGTCCTTTAAAGTTATATTTAAAAACTGACTCTAGTTTATTTTAGACACCAAAATTTTATAAGAGAAACTCATACCTATAGTCATCTTACCATTAAATCAAAACATCCATTGCTACATTATTTTCTTGCATCAACATCTAGGACATCTTCAATAAAGTGTATGTTGTCTTTGGCCATTTTCAAAAGTCATTGACTCAGCATCTTAGGGGGTTGGCCAAGGGGCTCAAACACATTCCCTATCTTCAGAAAACTCTTGACCACAAAATTATTTTTTATTTAGAAACAAATACAAGGCAAGCAAAAGGTGAACATTTAAATATTTACAAGAGATTAGATTTCCACTTGTACAAGTTATATTAGTGATTGTATGATCAATCCCAAAATTATAAAAAAATAACCCACAATCATAAATAATAAGTTTACAAATTCTAAAACATTTTTTTTTTGTCTTCTTTTTTTCATAATGAAATTTTACTTTTAACCATCGAAATAACATATCTATTTTAAGTTTTGTACTAAATATTATTGTTTTGTTTATTATTTTCTACATTTATTTTAATATATTACTCCAAATTGTTCCTTTCCTAGCTATTAAACCCTATGATAATTATTTGGTTATATGTGATTAATTTTTTACCCTAAGATTTTAAATAAAATGAATTTCCCCCTTTCAATAATTTTATTTACTAACAATTAAATTATAATTTGTAAAGAAATACAATACTTCTTACATATAAATATCTTAGGATAAATGTTAAATATGTAATTTATAACAATTTCAGTTAGGATAAAGAGCTAGGATTGATCATAATTTTAAAATAAATGAGTATATTTAAAAAAATAAAATAAAAATACTTAGCTTTAATTTTGTATCAATTTTAGATGATTCACCAATATGCTAATTCAAGACTCATAATTGATGATTTCCTTGGGGTAAGAAAATTATTTCTTGTTCTAGTTCACTTTAGTGAGTGTAGAATTAAACACTATGTGCAGATATACACCTAGTTTCAAGATCTCAACTTTACCAATTCTATCATCTAAAATTTATTTATCTTGACATTTGTGACTTGTATCTAAAATTAGTGGTGTTTATAGACACTATTGAGGAGTTTTATAGGTATGGGAATTCCCCTTAGTCAATCCTTTGTTACCAATTCAACAATATGAACAAGGATTGAAGACAACATTCAATCATGCAATATGCCTAGAGTGTTCATGCAAATCTAATATCATCCATTGTGATAATGTAATGGTTAATGGATTACTTTAATTTTTATAGATCTATTATAATGAGTTAGGATTTTTTGATGTATACAAAACTCTAATGTTCATTTTAACTATTGTGTACTTTAGTTTACTCAAAAAACTAGTTATAAAAGTGAACATGGTTCAATTTTAAGATCTACATTGAAACTTCTAGGGTCATTTTTGTGCCCATGGATCTAACCTAGGTCAAGTTCACACCCATGAAAATGAGATAAATAATGGATGGAATGAGCATAAGAATTGGTTCCTTTGGATATTTAAAGATGAAATAAAGCAATAATCAAGTTATTTTCTAACCATAAGCATAGTTATGCAATCTACACACTATTCATTATACTACGGACATCTAAGTCAAAATGTGCCCAAAACCTAAGGGAAAATAGTAGTAGTATCAATTTTCACAATTATATTTTTCCCCTACTTTGACTTGCATAGGAACTACTATGAAGATGAGTGTAAAAGAGAAACAATTGTCAACATGAAAGTAATTATTCATACTCATAAAAATAATACAAATAAAAATGTATATTTAAGTATATTATCCTCATAATGAGTGTCTCATCTTGAAAAACCTAAAAGCATTAAAGATTTTTTTTAATGAATCAAGCATGTCAAAAATTTAAAATAGGCATAATCATAACTTTTTTTATGAATAAGTGTCTATATTACCATTTATAAAATATTTGTACACATACTCACCAAAAAAGTGGATAAAAATAGTCATCCCCTGAAATTCCATATGGGGCAACAGTCTAGAGTATAAAGATTGAAACAAATCCACTATGTGGTGAGAACAATAATATTTGGGGGAGGAGGAGGATCCCAATCATCTAGTTTACCCCATACATCAATGAGGTCTAGAGTGTCCATAGGAGGGTCCCACCCATTAGTATCATTTTCTTTATCTTCTTCTTTAATTGCATGAATAGAAAAAATCACAAGAGCTAACCTTGAGATAATTTTCTAGAATCAAATTAGCTAAAAGTGGCTTCAACAGGCCACCCAAAATCTCCTCCCACATGCAGCAAAGAGGTGGAGTGTCAAAGAGCAGGTTGTGACAATTCCATTGACCATGATCAATTCTCATAGCTCGAGGAGAAGCCTCAAAGTAGTTCTCTTAATTTCCTTGACCAAAGAGGATATATCCATGACAGTGCCCATAAGAAGGTGAGTGACCCCTTGAGGAAGAGGGAGATGAACTCTAGAAACAACACAAGAAGAATTATCCCAGTGCTCAAGAAGCACTTGTAAGTGGACTACCTCAAGCGAAAATTTATTAGATTGCACTTGATGTTGCTATGTGGAAACTAATCATGTTGCATTAATATTTTAGTGACTTTGGAAACCGCGTTTTGACCCCAAATTATTTACGGGGTGTAAAGGGGGGCAGCACCCCTCTTGCAAAGTCTAAGGGGCCATATTTTAATAAACGAGTTAGTTATTATTTTGGTTGATTTTTTTATAAAACCACCAAATGGACTTATTTTTTAATGGATATGAATGTGAAAAGTCAAGAGGAAAGGTAATGTGTGTGCTTGGATTTAGCACACAACTACAAATTATGTTGTGAGTGAGTGAGAAAAGTTTTGTAATTTATATTTTTTGTTGGATAATAAAAATATAGGGGATGGTTGTTTCTTGGTGGATGTGGCCCATATTGGGTGAACTGTGATAAATTGTGTTATTGTGTAATTTTTTATTTTGTATTTGTATTCTGCATTATAATTGATGTTATATCAATTGCTTCGGTATGCTTATAAATCCTAACAATTGGTATCAAAGCTAGTTGTTCAATCATTTGGAAGGAGAGTTTAAATTTTTTAGTGGGAGCAATTTCTAAAGAAGAAAAATTTAAGGTCAAAAAGCTCAACAGTCAAAATTATCAATTATGGAAAATGCAAATGGAAGATTAACTGTATCACAAAAAATTGTGGTGGCTATTGCAAGGAAAAGCAAAGAGACTATCAATGATTTTTTATGAAGAATGGGAAATTATGGATAGAAAGGCATTGGGAACCATTTGGTTGTGTCTAGCACCATTTTTAGTGTTTAATATATCCAAAGCAACAACTGATGATTTGATGAAAACATTGGAAAAAGTGTATGAAAATCCCTCAACTTCAAATAAAATATTCTTAATGAAGTAGTTATTTAATATAAAAATGGCTAAAGGAAGTTATGTAACAAACCATTTAAATGAATTTAATATAATTACTAGTCAATTAACTTATGTAAATGTAAATTTTAATGAAGAGGTTCAATCTCTCTTGATTCTATGTTCTTTACTAGAAAGCTAAAATAGATTGGTTATGGTTTTAAGTAGCTTTATTTCTAGTTCAAATACATTAAAATTTGATGATGTTGTTGGTGTGATTCTAAGTGAAGAGATGTGAAGGAAGAGCATAGGTGAGACTTCAACATTAGGTAATTTTTTGAATCTAGAGGATAAGAAAAGATCGAAAGAGAGAGGGAAAAGTACAAGAAATTGTGGGAAGTTGTGAGGAAATTAGAAGAAAGAAATGTCACAATCTAGAGGAAGGAAGGATTGTTGGTACTATGGAAAACCAGGACACTTGAAGAAAGATTGTTGGTCTTGGAAAGGAAAACAAGATGACAATAAGGAAGAAAATGTTGTAACTCATTAGAGGATGTTTTAATTCTCTCCCTAGATAATGTTGATGATTCTTGGGTAATAAATTCAAGGGCTTCATTTCATGTTATGCCCCATAGAAATTATTTTCTAGATTATGTCCAAGGAGATTTTGGACAGGTATATTTTGGTGATGATGAACCCTGTTAGATTTTTGGAAAGGGAAAAATAAAAATAAAATTATAGAATGGAAATCAATGGTCGATACAGGAGGTAAGGCATGTTCCAAATCTAAGAAGAATTTTAATCTCAATAGGGTAGCTAGGAGGTGAAGGTTTTATAGTTACCTTTACAAAAAAATTTGGAGGGTCACTAAAGGTGCATTAGTAGTAGCTAAAGGTGTAAAGGTAAGCACTTCATATTTGTGTATTAGTAATATTGTTTCTTCTATCTTAGTTGATATAGGAACAATTGATGTAGGAATAGTTGATGCAAGTACAACTACTACAATAGGAATAGTTGTTGTAGGTACAAAAATAAAATTATGACACCATAAAATTTGGCATATGAGTGAGAAAGTGATGAAAATTCTCCACTCTAGGAAGTTGTTTCTAGGACTTAAACAAATTGATTGGATTTTGACAAAAATTATGGTTATGGGAAACAAAGGAGAGTCAAATTTCTCAAATATGGAAAACAAAGAAGAGTGAGAAATTAGATTTGTTCATAAAGATATATGGGGACTGACTTAGATATTTTCTCTTGGTGGCTCTTGTTATTGTGTCACTTTTATTGATGATGCAACTAGGAAAACATGGGTGTATTTCCTAAAACAAAAATTAGACAAATTTGAAACTTTAAAATGGAAAGCCTTGGTTGAGAATGAGAAAGGGAAAAAATTAAAGTGTCTTGGGTGAGATAATGGAGGCAAGTATTGTTTCAAATAATTCAAAAGCTACTATTTATACAATAGAATTTGTAGGTAGAAGATAGTTCTAGGAACTCTACAAGAAAATGGTGTGTCTAATAGAATGAATAGGACAATAATGGAGTGTATAAGGAGCATGAGATTGCATGTTGGGCTACCTTTACATTCCTTGGCAGATTTTGTATATACTTTTATTTATTTAATTAACAGAGGGCCTTCAAATCCTTTGGATGGTGGTATTCCAAAGGAGGAGTGGATAGGTAAGAAGGTGAATTATTCTTTTCTAAAGACCTTTGGCTGCGAAGCTTTTATACATGTCAATATTGAGAATAGATCCAAGTTAGAAGCTAAATCTAAAAAATATACCTTCATTGGATATGGAATAGATGAATTTGGTTATCAATTATGGGATTTTTAAAATTATAAAATTATTAGTAGAGATCTTATATTCAATGAGAAGCTTATGTATAGGATCAGTTGCAGGAAAAAAGAGAATATATGGTGGTGGATGATATTTTAGAAAATAAAATTCCATTAGTACTTGATGCTCAACAACAACAAGAAATACCATAGACTCCTACAAAATTTAAACATTCTACAAGGATAAGTAAACCTTTCAAAATATTTTCCCCTTCATTATATTCTAAATTACTAACTATTGTTGGTGAACCAAAAGGAGATAAAGAAGCAATGCAGGTGGATGTCAAAGAACAATGGGAGTGAGGAATGAAAGAAAAGATGGATTCCTTGCTACAAAATTAAACGTGGGACTTAGTCATATTTCCTACAGGTAAAAGAGCTTTTTTAAACAAATGGGTTTACATGTTGAAAAAAAGAGGTAAGAAAAGATATAAATCCAAATTCATAGTACAAGGTTTTGCACAAAAAAAAAGTATTGATTTTGATGAATTTTTTCTCCAAATGTAAAAATGACTTCAAGTAGAACTTTTCTAAGTATTGTGGTTGCAATAGATTTACATCTTAAAAATCTAGATGTAAAAACATTTTTTCTCTATGGAGATTTGGAAGAATAAATATACATGTAGAAACCACATGGATATGAGGTCAAAGATAAGGAGGATTTATTGTGTAGGTTAAAGAAGAGTTTGTATGGCTTGAAGCAAGCACCCTGACGATGGTATTTGAAATTTGATAGTTTTATGGCTAAACAAGGTTACATCAGATGTCATTATGACCATTATGTTTACTTTGAGAGGTTGGTAAATGATAGTTATATTATCCTATTATTATATGTTGATGGCATGCTTGTTATCGGGTCTAATATACAACATATAAATGAGCTTAAGCATAAATTGGTAAAGTCTTTTTCATGAAGGATTTGGCTGCAAAAAAATAAATCCTTGGTAGGAGGATTTCATAAGACAAGAAAAATAGAAAATTAACTTTGTCTCAAAGTGAATATGTAGAGAAGGTGTTAAAATTTATTAATTTTCAAAATGAAAAATTTGTTAGTACACCTTTGCCTAGTCATTTAAAATTGACTAAGGAGATGTGACCAAAGATAAAAGAGGAGGTAGAAAAATGTCTAAGGTTCTATATTATTTATTAGTTGGGAGCTTAATGTATTGCAATGGTATGCATGAGGCCTAATATTGCACATGTTGTTGGAGTTGTGAGTAGGTATATGAGTAATCTAGGAATGAACCATTGGAATGTTGTAAAATGGATTCTCGTGTATTTGATAGGTACTACTATAAAATAATTATGTTTTACTTTGGTAGGGACAACAATTAGTTGGATTTCAAGGCTACAAAAGGTTGTTGCACTTTGAACCATAGAAGTTGAGAATGTAGTTGCTATTGAAGCTAGCAATGAGATGATTTGGCTCTAATATTTTTTAGAGGAATTGAGAAAGAAGTAGGAAGATAGTGTTTTATACACTAATAGCTAGAGTACCATTCATCTTGCAAAGGATTATGCACTTCATTAAAAAAAAAGTACATACAAGTCATGTACCACTTCATCTAATCAATTTTGGAGGATAGATAGTTGAAGTTAGAGAAAATTTATACAAGTAAAAATCTTGTAGATATGTTCACAAATGCGGTCACATGAGAGAAATTTATTTCCTCATCATTTTTTGTTGGCATTCGACAATGATAATTGTTGAAATGAGAAACAATTCATGTATAGGAAATTCATCTAGTGGGAGTTATAGGTGCAACAGTGCTACAGGAATAGTCTCCAAGTGGGAGATTGTTTGGTGTGGATCTTGATCAATCTCCAAGTGGGAGATTGTTGGTATGTGGCAACTAATCATGTTGTGTTAACATTTTGGTGACTTTGGAAACAATGTTTTAACCTAAAATTATTTTATGGGGAAGTGCAGAGGGGGGAAACACCCCTCTTATGGGGTCTAGGGGGCATATTTTAATAAAGGAGTTAGTTATTGTTTTGGTTTTTTTTTTATAAAACCACCAAAATGGGCTTTCTTTTTTAATGATTGTGAATGTGAAAGGTCAAGAAGAAAGGTAGAGTGAGTGCTTAGATTTAGCATGCAATAGAAAATTATGTTGTGAGTGAGTGAAAAAAATTCTAATTCATATTTTTTGTTGGATAATAAAAATATAGTGGATAACTGTTTCTTGGTGGATGTAGCTCATATTAGATGAACTACGTTAAATTTTGTGTTATTATGTAAATTTTTTTTTCATATTTTTAATCTACATTATATTTGGTGTTATTTGATTGCTTCGGTTTGCTTGTAAATCCTAACACTTGGACCTAGAATTAAATATTAGAATAAATCATAGCTTTAGTATAAAGAAAAACATGATGATCCACAAAATAATTAGAAAAATAGCTCAATTTTTCTTTCCATATTTGAACATAATCTCCACCCTAAAATAATTCCATATCTAGGTGAATTTATGATAAGTACAAGACCAATTCCCTAAAAGAACCATATCCCATGTAAAAGGTATTGATCTAAAAGACTTGAAAAAGTCAAGAATCTAGGTCTAAACATTTGGAAAAATTGGACAAGACCAAAAAAGTGTTTGAAACTCATGTTGGCCACAAAAGGGGCATCGGGGGTCAAGGACTCCCAAATGAGATAACCTAGAACCAATGGAAAGGCCTTTGAAAATAATACACCAAGCAAAGTGAACCAATTTTGGTTCCAAAACTACCAACCAAATGGTGTGAATTTTGAATTTCCAAACAAAAATTGGTGACTATAAATTCCACCATTGATTCAAGGTGAGAATAATTGGAAAATAAGGATAAATCTAGTGATAACCTTTCCATAGCTTTTAATTATAAAAAGAGGTGTATATACACCACTTCCAATCTTCCCACCAAGGTTTGCAAGAATTGATACCAATTTTGTGAATCATTTCAGCCATATAGGCTTGTATAATTGTGTTAAAAGTTTCATGATCTTGATTAGAAAGGTGAAACTTGGCCTTAGCTTCATTCCATGAAAGGGTACTCATGGAGGCCCTAGTAAAAATGTCCTAAGTAATTTTAATTCATTTTTTTAAAATATCAAGGCATTGACTAGGGCATCCTTGTTAAAGGGTAGTCATTGCCTTGAAAAGTAGGGGACCACCAAATATTTTTCGATTTATGGAAAGTCCATTGTGGAATCCAAAACCATTCCAAAGGTACCAAGGTTTAAGTGTTTCCTAGGCTCTCTAAATTTATCACAAAAGTCCCTTGGATCTAAACAAAAAATTGCATGATAAGAAGGGTATGAAGCTAATCTCATAGCAAGTGGAACACCCAATAGGATGACCAAAGAGATAGTATTATACACTAGGATTTTATAGGATTTGTTTCCTTGAAGGGTACAAATAATCCACATATTATAGAGAGACAAACCTTGATGTTCAGTGGATAGTTACCTCAATCCTCTAGACTCCTAGGTCTTAGGAAAATGGTGTCTCAACCTTGAAATTACACAAGGTTACTATTTATAATAATTTTACATTTGAGCATGGACTGATGTGAAATTTTCCCCAAAGCTTTGGATTGGCTAAATAAGCATGCTCATAAAGTTTCATTGCAAGATCATGTTTAGATTTGAAGATGTTATTAGATTTTTCATTTTCCAAAGCTTTAAAGTCTAGTTTGAAGGCCTTAGAGGCAATTTTTGGGCCTAAAAGTGATTAGAACTAGTGTAGCTAGTTATAGCTTGATATATCACTTCATGAGATTTCTGACAATTCAAATTGTTCCTCAATCGGATACCCAAATCAAAAATTATGGCCTTTGGAAGTTGGATCTCCTAAAATGGGAGATGCAAAAACGTGTTGGACACATAAATGAGATATAAAGAGGGAGTTACATGCATGGTGTTGTGTGTTTTGACACATGATCTCCTATTGGAGATAAAGATGAGTGCCACTTTTTAGGTGGTTTTAGCTCATAGTTTTGTAATATCGTTTGATAGTTTCATGTATTGTATCTTGTATATATTAGATGCATGAGATGGAGGTTGGTTGTAAGATTCTTATAGCTATTGAGTTACCTCTGGATCTTTGGTTGGTGATAATCTTGTGGAAAAGCTTTCTCTACAAGTATATTGTAATCTTGTTGATTTTTGAATAATATATTGGTGGCTTTGGAGTGTGGGGTTTTTCTCTTGAAATAGTTTCCCCCACGTAAATCATTGTGTTGTGGTATGAATGTTATTTATGTTTATTTCTATTTATATTTTTTAACTATTTATATCTTTAAAAAATTCATAACCCTCCTCTCAAGATTAGTGTAGGAATTTGTTTTGCTACCTTAGATTCCTTACACTAGGGGAGGTAGAAAATTTCCCAATCCACTCAATGAAATCCCCGAGATGATTTTTTGAAGATTTCTTAAAAAAATCATGAAGAGTATTTTATATTTTCATGTTTGAATCTTTAGAATGAACCCAACATGAATATTATTAAACTTGAGTGGCTACAAGAAACTTGAAACAAATCTAAAATTTCTCTATCATAGATAGAGGTGTTGTGACCTAGTATGTCAATTTCTTTACAATTCTAGAAAGAAAAATTTGTCACAAAGATGTTTGGGATGCTTTGAAATAAAAAAGGAATACCCATAAATTTTAAAACTTCTCTATGACCAATCCATTTCCAACCATCTGAATTGATCTAAGAAGACACAAGGAGGAAGGATTTTATGTAACATTGAGTCTTATGCCACTTAATGCTAGAACAAAAGGCCTTACAAATAATATCTAAACAATGTAAATATTGTTTGATATTTTTTTCTTCTAATAGAGTGAGAAAAGAGTCATCCATAAAATGGTCATTAATAAGCTAAGTTGAGGAATTGGGTAGAGAAATACCTTTAACCAGCCCTTGGGACACATAATAATCCAAAAGGTAATTGAACCCTTTAGTGGAAAGCACATATAGAGCCAAAGCCAAAGGATCACCTTGTCGAATGGACTTGAAAATTCCCAAGCCAATGGATTTCTAACCATTTATAGTAATTCAAACAAAGGAATTTGCAAAAATCATGCTAATAGGTTGAATGGATTGAGACCCAAATCCTAGAGCCTATAAAATGGCCAAGATAAATTCCACTCAATGTAGTTGTAAGCCTTAGAAAAGTCATTTTTTATGAATAAATCATTTATTGTTTCATATTCTATTGATTAACAATGCGTTACTTTATCCATTGTCGCCTTACACTCAATGTTTTATTAAAAACATTCAATAAAATCATTTTCTAAATCTCCACAATAAGTAGTTAAAATATTATGTAAATAATGCAATGCCTAAAGCCAACATGTTTAGAACAAATTCTGGAAAAATATTTTTTTTAAATGATAACAATGTCATCAATGTAACAACATGTCACACCTACACAAAAAAATGCACACAAGTGTTCTGTGAAACAAAATAGAATGATGATGAAAACAAGAAAAACCTCACCATTGCATAAGCAAGGTGGCAACAATAGAATACTAACACTTGTGGGATAAATCCACCGTGACAAACCTATGAGAGAGGGGATGACACCTTCACGATGATTGATTACTAATCCACGATTGTGTTCTCTCACACCACCACTCTAGGATAGGATGATGGAATTATCAACCTCCAATCCACTCCCAAACACTCTTACAACACTAAACACAAAGGCCAACCTTCATAGGAGGTTGCCTAACCAAGAGGCACAAACTCTCCACTAGCTAGAATGTTGACAAGTCACTTCTAGGAAACATGTTTCCCAAGGAAAGGAGATGCCATAATTCTTGATGTATGACACTCATCAATGAAAAAAATCATAGCAAAACTCACAAGATCAAGGGGAACAACTCTCATAGATAGGGTTTCCTTGAGAAATGAATGAAAGAACCTTTGAATGCTAAACAAAGGAAAATTAGAGCAACAAATGAAACTAGTGCCCAAATGGGACACTAGCACCCAAACATGACACTAGCGCCCAAGCACTAGCAACCCTGTCAGGTACACTAGAGTCCCTATAAAGGCATTGACATCCTAACTAGTGAGAAAACCCAAGCTATGGATTGGTCCCCAAAACATGCCAAACATCTAGGAACATCCAAACATTGCACCTGACAACTGACAAACACAAAAAGTAACAAAATGAATCCAAAGCCAACTAGAGCATTTCTTCTCTCAAGAACTTAACATACTAGGGGCACAAAGGAGAAGGTAGGGAGTAGTTTTGGTACCTCCTTAACACCCCTAACTCCTACCCTAAGCAATAAAACACCAAACTAAGTAGATAAAACACATTGGGGATTTTACAAATCCTAACAGGAGGCTACAAGAGTACCCTAAATGACACAACACTCAAGGAATGAGCTCTTAGGAGTAGGAAGACTACACAACGGGTCCACAACACCATCCAAGACTACTCTAAGACAATTTTTATTCATTTTAAACCCAAAGGAAGTATTCCTACATTCATTTTAAGCCCAAACTAAAGGTTCCTACATTCATTTTACCAATGCATTGCATAAGTATATATAATCATACATAAAGTGATCGTGCTTGGATCTAACACCAATTCACACAACTATGAATTAGTTTCACTATCTATTATTCATTGATTACAATCCATCTTAATGAGAGGTCCAATATAACATATCATTATAATTACATAAAAAAGGACTCAATTTCCTTTACATATAAAATTTCATCAAATGAACCAAATGGAAGAAAACATGAAATACTATTTACCGCATGAAGTCATCTTTGAATCCAACCATAATCCTTTAATCCCCAATGGTGGTTTCCACACCACAAACCTTGTGGAATCAAAAGATCCACTCCCACCATGCTAGCAGATATTCACATGGGCTACAAGTGCTCATTCACACCAAACACATTGGGAGAAGGATTACACACATGCCATACATGAAGAATACACTCAAAATAAACATCATATAAATTAATCATCCAATATCACAAGATGGAACAATCATAAGTAGGATCAAATACAAGTCCTCATTAGGCACAAACACCAATGATGTATATCACAAAACCATCATTGGACAAACTCACCAATGTCACATCACATAATCCTCATTAGGAAAACTCACCAATAGCACAACACAAGATCATATTTGGGTAACTCACCATTGGGAAAGCATAAGGATCATCATTGGGTCAAATCACCAATGACGGAACACAAACACACTATACACTATGATAAGATGCTAAAGAGCTAGTTAGGGAGTGTTATCACAATGCTCACCAGTATGGCTACATGTGGAATCTAGTACCTCTCTCATACAGATGAGGGTACTTGACCTTACAAGACCCAAGATCTTTGAGTTGGAATGTCTTCCCAAACATCCTTAGTCTTTACAAACACTCAAGGCATGAGAGAGGCATCTATTATCTTTGTTAATTAATTACCCATGTTTCAGTAGTTTTCACTTGATTAGATGACTCCCCACCCATGATCAACCTACAAGATACTTTGGGTTGGGGACATGTTGGTAGCCACTCCCATAACCCTCTCTAGTACCTTCATCCTAGGCTCATCACACTCACCAACAAGTGTGGCACATAAAATAATGCATACAAACACAACATGAATATTTTCTCAAAAACTTGAAAACATAATCTTAAAATGATCCTTATGAAAAGCCATTAAGGAGACTCTAATTCCCTCAAACTAAAGCATTCAAATTTGCTTGAAACTTTTATTTTTTTCTAACTTTCCAAAAGACCAAAAAACAAAAAAGTCCTTCAATCACAATTAAAATACCTTCAATTTTATATTTTTCAAAAACTAAAAATTTTCAAAAAAATAAAAAGTACCATTTGGCTCAAAGCATGTACAACGACCAATTTATGACATAAAATTTTATTTTTGGGCATTTCAAAAAATTTAGCATTTTAATGGCACAGTTATGAATTATCAAAATTTACAAGATTAAATTCATTCCTATTTGCATTTCAAAATTGAAATGAGATTAGATGTGTTAATGCTCCACCAATCACATACAAAACAATCAAAATAAAAAACAAAGCACAATCACATTCCAATTCCTATCCCATTTTTTTGAATCCCATCCAATTCCATTCACAAATGCATTTTGAATTCCATTTCCAAATTTTTGGCAAGAAGAGGGTTTGAGAGTCCAATTTTCCCCAAAACAAAGAATTGAATGAAATCTTAAGTCCTCTTTCCCTTTTAACCCAATTCTTTTCCCACTATTTTTCTAATTTTTTAATTTTAAATTTTAAAATTTCTATTTAACAAAACAAAACCATTTTCCTTTATTCATTAGCAATTATATAACAACACAATTAAATCGAATATAAATACACATTCCCACCCCAAGAATTTTACAAAATCAATTAACTTAACTATATTTTCCCATTTTTTACGAAAATAACCCTTAGACATAAAAGCAATATTTTAACTAATCAACATTATTTTACAATAAAAAAGGTAATTTCAACTATCATTTAAATATTTTACCTTAATTTGTTTTCATAATTCAAATATGATTAATCAAGAAAATATGCAACTCAAAGTATATTTTTATTGAAAATGCAAAATTTATGAAATCATTTAAATCATGCACACACCAGCATTTCATGACACATAGAGATTCTAGAATACTCCTAACTCAAATACAAGTCAATACTGGTCAAATATGACACATACCATACTTAATTCAAGTACAATTGGGGAATAAATAGGGAGGCCCAATGTGACAACTCCAAATTAACCAATATTGGGGAATAACTTAGACCTAAGTAGCTAGGTAATAAATAACCATGTACCTATAACCACTCAACACATGTCAATGGTACCTACTTAATGTATACACACACACACACACACACACACACACATATAACACAACATAATCACCTAACGAGGTACAATAGCATAAAGCATAAAAGTAACATCCATACATTCCTTATATAAATCATTCCTTTTGAACATCAATAATCAAGTTTGTATTTAGTCACTATATACATAATACACAACTCTAAGTTGAAGCATAATGATAAAACAAACATTTAAGCATCATATAGGCATACAAGCATCTCAAGGAAAACACCTCCAACAAAATCACAAGGAAAATGGTGAAGCTAAAACACCAATCCCACACCAACAAGCTACAAACAGGAGGGGTACTAAATTCTCCCCCACTAAAATTAGGTTTACTCTTAGAAGCCTGCACAATGAAAGGTTGTTATACTCCCAATGTGTCATGTAGCTCTTTACTGCCTCAAATGTGGCTAACATTAGTCATTCAGTTCATGTAATAATGTTTTCCAAGTTTGATGCTTTATTTTGGTTATTGAAGAAGTTTCTAATTGATGTAAGGACTAGGATTGAATTTTTAATTTTCTTATGGTTGGTCTGGTCACCAAAATTTTCCATCTATCTATTTTGTGGCCCTTGGTCACGCTTGATTTATTTTTTATTGTGTGCATTTTATGATTTAATGTTGAAATTGATAATTCTCCCTCTTGGGCTCTATTTTATCTTTGTAGTAGTTATTCTAAATGTTTGAAATTGTTGGTTTTGTTCTATGTTAAGTTTTTCTCTCTATCATGTTCATTATGAACGCCTAATAGAATGTACAAGGGAGTAGATCACTGAGAACGTGTTAATTCTTGGTGTTTGTATAATTAGAATCATATTGAATCAAATTTCTTGTTCATGATGAAATGAAAATGGATGTTGTGTGGTGTTTTAATTTTTTCAAATGCTTGTATGCATATGGTTTTCTAGTTTTGAGTGGCTTCAATTTATGTGAATGTCCTTGTGCTTGGCATTGAGGAAAGTGTATTCAAATATTTGTATGAGATTGATTATGGAATTTTATGTTCTTTGAGTCTGATATTGGTTTGTGTGGAAATTTTTGTTTGCATCCTACCTAAATCTATTTTCTCATAGACGGTTGGGTGTGATTTAGTCCACCAACTATGATAGTTCTTTCTTGTCTTGGCCTTGCTTGTTGTGGTCTTGTGACCATGTTTCCTAGTGACTTGGAATTATTTGAGTGTTTGTTGAGGTGTCTTAAGAATCAAAATCCATGTTATTTGATATCATGAAGATGCATATCATGTTATTTAGGATGTCATTTCCATAGCTTCACTCATTTTTGACATAGTGTAGAATATGGAGGTGCATTAGTAAGTTCTTTGACACATAGTATTGTGTTTATTTTATTATATTATATACTCATACCCTTGTTAAGTTGCTAGTTGAGGTTTTTCTGGTGATTTTTAGGAGTTTCTCCTTGGTATTTTAGAGGTGTTGCTAGCTTAAGGCTAGAAGGAGATGTAGTTCTAGGTTGAGGAATTGGTTATCTTGTGTATTCTCTTGGGAGAGCACTTAGTGTTTGATCCTTGTAGTGGTTGTTAGCTATTTTTTTTATCATGATTTTTTTTTTTGGGTTTTTTAACCCTTAGGTGGGTCATAGTCAAGCATCATTGTAGTGAAAATCTATCTTTCCTCCTATGATTAGTGTTCAATTCCTTCCTTGGTGAGTTATGTGTGAGTTTGGTGTTACTAAGCCTCGTTGTTTGGGAATGCTTATGCTTTCGAGGTAGTTTCAGATACTTACCTCTAAGAAACCCTATGTTGTCCCTAGTTTCACATTGAGAAGCTAGTGTGCTAAGAAATCCTTGCTTTTCCCAAGTGGTGCCCTAGGGAGAACCTCATGGAGTGTGCCATAGTTGAAGTGATGCATGTTCTTAGTGAGCATGGAGGTGAGGTAGTGTTCATCTAGCCTTGTGGGTTGGTTTCCCCTAGCTTTTAAGTTGTAGCTTTGAAGGTTAAGGTTGTAGTTTTGGGAGAGACCATAGGAAATGCAACCTTGTGGTTTTTAGCCTTGTGTTGAGAAATGATTGAAAGGATTTTGTTCCTTTTTCCTTGGTTGATTTAGTAGCTAGATGGAATTTCCTAGTTGTTGTGGTAGTCCTGAGTAAGACTTTGTTGGCTTTTATTTTTGTTGGACGCTATAGTTGGTCCTTGCCATTACTGTAGTGGCAATTGGTGGAAGCAGGTGGTGATATCTCGAGGTAGTTACACACCTAGTGACAAGTGGTCAATCAATTTGTGTACCCATAGAGTTGCATGTTGTGTGTTTGAGACCTAGACTTGGTGAGAGTCTAAAGGGTTGATTTTGTGTGTATGTTATGTTTAAGAAATGTGTGGAGTTTGGTTTTGGGTGTAGTGTTTGGATGTTCCTAGGTGTTTGGCATGTCTTGGGGACCAATCCCTATCTTTGGCTTACTCATTGGCCAAGATTTCAACACCTTTGTAGGGACTCTAGCATGCCCGATAGGGTTTCTAGTGCCTGGGTGCTAGTGTCTTGTTTGGGTGCTAGTGTCCCATTTGGGCACTAGTGTCCTTTATTTCTCTATTTTTCCTTTGTTCAATGTTTGAAGGGTGTCACATTCATTTCTCGAGGAAACCTCGTATGAGAGTTGTTCCCCTCAGTATTGTGAGTCTTCCCATGATGTCATTTCATTAAAAAGTGTCATATATCAGATTTATGGCATCTCCTTTCCTTGGGAAGTGTGTCATTGATTGGAAGTGACCTGTTGCCATTCGATTAGTGGAGAGTTCATGCCTCCTAGCTAGGCATCATCTTATGAAGGTTGGCCTTTGTGTTCAGTGTTGCAAGGGTGTCTAGGAGTGGATTGGAGGTTGATGATTCTCTCATCCTATATTGGAGTGGTTCCAAGAGATTGTGATCATGGATTAGTAATCTATCATCATGCATGTATCATCCCCTCTTATAGGTTGTTGTGGTGGATTTATCCCATGAGCGTTCGTCTTTCATTATTACCACCTTTGCTATGCAATGGTGAGGTTGTTCTTATTCTCATCATCATTGTGTCATTGTGTTTCACATGACACTTGTGTGCATATTTGTATGCACGTTCAACATGTTGTTGTACAATTAATGATATTGTTGTCGTTGTTTCAAAAAAAAAAAAATTATTAGAGGTGATCCCACAATAGTGGTTTACAATTTTGGCCAAACTGACACCAAATTATTATTTTTAACTAAATCTTCACATTCAAAATCTATATAAACCATGAAAAATTTGAAGATGATATAAACTAGAGTCTCGTCACAATTTGTCTGTAGATTCTAAAAATATTTTTCAATTTTTGGAATCGATTAACTTCTTTTCCATCTCCCATGAAAACTATTTTTTCAAAAATAACATTTTTAAAAAGTACTATACACCGTATAACGGATAACTTTTGTCCATGAAGGATAAATTCTAATTCTTTGAATTTAGATTCAGAACTCGATATCTAGTGCTTCCAATTTGGTTAGATAGTTTTTATTGAATATTTTTCTTTTAATCAAGTTTTGAAGTCAAATCAATTACAATTTAGACATAGCACGATCAGATAACGATAACTTTTTTTGTATATATTGAAATTATTTTTTTGGATCAAGGACTTAATCTCGTGCACTCTATATTTTCAAATTTTTTTTTGATAATCTACTATTTTTCCACATGTGTACAGACCTTCATTTTATGATGAAAAACCTATGTTTAATAAAACTAAAAAAACAAGTACATAATAAAACAAAACATATTAAATTATATTCATTGGATAGTCATTTTGAGGACTACCTGATTCCAGTTGGGTTTGTGAAGATTCATTCATTTTCATCCTCAACTCGAGCTTTGAAGTGCCAAAATTTAGGGTTTTTTTGTGTCTCATGGGGGATGAGGAATAAGGGGGGTTCGAATGAACCCCCAGGGGCTCGAGCAAACCCCCAAGGGCTTGAGCGAACCCCTAGGGGTTCGCTCAAACCAGTGGTTCATTCGAACCCCCCTTTTATAAGGGGTTTATTGGATTTTTTGGTGGGAAAGCATTAAAAGGGTTCGCCCGAACCCAGGTTCTAGCGAACCCCTAATGGGTTCGGTCGAACCAATAGGTTCGTACGAACCCCTAAAATCAATCTTTTTTCCATGCATTCATTTTTTGTTATTTTTCCTTCCTCACTTCAATTGTAAACCACTATTGTGGCTTCACCCTTAGGTTTTGTTCTAAGTGTGTTGGCTTGGGGCATTAAAAAGAATGAAAATAAGTAATTGGATAATCACTTAATCTTAGTGGAAACAACGTATCCTCATAAAAATTGTATAATGATTTATTTTTGAAGGATCTTGTATGATTAGTGTATCACCTCTACCATCATACACTATTAAACTAGGTGTCATAAATCCAATTGGTAGACGACAAGTCAATTTTTCATATGCCAACTAATTATGTAGTTTCTTACATGTGAAATCCTTCTTTGGAGGCTTTTACAAATCATTGATATAATTTTCTATAGTTTGTACTTTTCTCATAATGAGGGTCGGTTTAAAACTTTGTTTGGTGTAGAAACAAGAACAGGGCTAGAGATTTGATCATCAATAATTTTTCCAATAGCCTTATGTGTACCAATGTCATGTGTAATAAATGGAACATGATTTTCTTGCACATCATCTTCACATAACCTAGTAAAAGTTGTAGGTGATTCTCATGTTGTTCATCTTCTTTACTTGTGTCTAAACCATGTATTTGTTTATATGTAGGTGATACATTACAATAATCATGTACTCATGATTATTAAAAGATATGCCCTATAAAGGAATAGAATAATCCATAGGAGGGTCATTGTGGACATTAAAAAATGGTGTATCAAACATGATGCACACATGAAACCATGAGATCTCCAAAGAAATGGCCACAAGAAGTTGAATATTGAGAATCATAAGATATTTACCTATCCTAGATCCAAGAGTGAAGTAATCTATGAAAACATGTCTAGGCACAATGAATGATGTATAAGACATATGATACATATCAAACCATTATAAAGCTTCATCTATTAAAGTTTTTCTAATGTTTGAATTTGGAACATGTTATCATGCATAGACTCATATATTAAAAGGGTATTATTTGGCATATACAGATGCAACTTGATTACCATTAAATCCATCAAACATTAAGTCTCCACTAATTGTGTCCATAGCATGAGCTAACCCATTTTGGAATAAGGAGACAACACTAGTATCATTAAAAGGAGAGGAAAAAGAATTTTCATTACTCAAGCAAGCATTACTAAGATTCTCACTAAGAAAATCATCAATATACCATGAGGCAATGGATAGAGAGGAAGAAACTATCATGAATGACAAGAGGGATCTTCTCACCATTAAGCAAAGTAGCATCATGTATAATCAAAGAAAGTGAACGATCACCATCGCTATCATATGTCATGTAAGGAATATGATTATTATGAGTGTCATGTGCATATGAAGTAAATTCTTTCTAAATAGAAGGAGATGTGTGAACAAGTTTAGGAAAAGATGAGAAGTTAGAAATATGTTGGATCAATGTATCCTTAGAACATGGAGCACCCTCTTTTCGATGAAAATATATGAGAACCTTGTGAAAAAAAATTAAAATCCTTGAGGAATTTAGGAATGGAAGCCAAAGACAAGAGCTAATTGCAATCCACGGTGTAAGTTTTAACAATGAATTATTCAAACAATAGGGGCTCTAAAAGATGAAGGGCCAAAACCTAAGTGAAGCACAAACAATGGGGGGATCTAAAAGGTGAAGTGTCAAAGCCTAAATGAAGCACTGAGTGGAATCTAATTTGAAATATAAGGATACAAATTGAAGCACACAAATCTAAAACCCAAGAAATTAGGAATGTTTAACTCTAAGGGATAGACATATAAGTTATGGGTTCACCAAAATGAAGGTAAATAAAATGACCCTTCAAAAATATCTAAAGTGTATAACTAAATAAAATTATTTAAAAGTGACACTCTAGAGACATTTATGAGTTGATTTATTAAACAACTAATGCAAGCTAATTGAGACATAAATTGAGCATATGATAATATTAAATTAAGAAGGATTAGGGTTGCTTAACATCCAATGTGCACATTGATTGATATGGTGTTGAGATAGAAGATTGCAAATAAAATTATAGAACTAGAAATTGCCTTGAGAAGGAAAGATAAATGAGTTGAAGAGGCTAAGTCAAGGATAAAATCATGTGACTAATACTATCTAATGGTGCAATTCGATCTTGATGTTTGTGATCTTATCAAAATTAACATTAGGTATTTGGTACTTAGATAAATTGTTTGTCTAGAATATATATTGGTAAAGAAAATAGTAGTGGTGCTAAAAAGCAATATGGGGTTTGCTATGTAAGAATTAAAGTTCAAGATTTCATTGGACCTTAGTCAAGCATTAAGGTTGAGTCAATAGTAAAAATTAAAGTGATTGTGGAGTTGAATGTTGATTCCAATGTATGATATAGAGGTGGTTGTGAGCACGTAAAATATAATACAGATTATAAATTTATTGTCCTAGCTATTGAATAATGTTTTTTGATGATGTACATAAGACCCAAGGATAATCTATTTAAATGTATGCTTCAAACATCAAACTATTATTTTTTGGCATATATAATGATGGGTGATGACTGTCTAGAATATTCTATTATAAAATATAGTTTTTTGAAATTTGAAAAAAGGTGGAAGAGAGTTGTTACAATTAAGTTATGATGGCATAATCATAGTCCTTGCCATAATCATAGTCCTTCCTAGTGCAATTTAGTTTGAGTCAGAAAATGTTTTAAGATTTATAACAAATACAGGTAATAGTCTTGTCTACAATATTCTAAATCAAATATTATTTTTGAAATTTGAGAAAGATGGAGGATATAGTTGTTATGATTAAACTCTAATGACATATCATAATCCTTGCTAGTGCAAAGTTTAAGTAAGAAAATGTTTTTAAGATTTATACATATCATAATCCTTGCTAGCGCAAAGTTTAAGTAAGAATATATTTATAAGATTTATAACAAATATATTTTGAACAAAATATTGAGGGATAATAAATCATGTAAAAGTGGACCTTAATATATATATCAAAAGAATCCAAAATATTAAGAGATAATAAAACATGTACGAATGAACCTTAATGTATATCAAAAGAACCCAACAATATGTACAACACATGTACTACACTCCTCAACACAAATAATATAAAACAAGAGGAAAAATATAAGAATATATACTTTTCTCTTTTCCAAATATATAAATATTTGAGATATATAGAGGCTGTCCACACAACCTAGATATTTAAAGCTTTTTCAGTAAAGAAGCTCAAATAATGGAGTAATATAAGGCGTAGTAGATTTGTAAGTGTTGAATGTTCACCGTCCCATACACCAGGTATTTGAGCGAAAGGAGGGTAAAGAAAAAAGACAAAGGGTACATATCATATTTTCAAATAGGTAATGGACCTCCTTACAGAATATAATTGTTTTATCCAATAAAGATAAGCAACTGTAAAATCAGATTGAGTGATAGGTGCTAGAGATCCGGTTAGTGACGAACTTTCCACTTGCTATAGCCGGTGGGAGGGTTCGTAAATCAAGACGAATCAAGACGAAAACAACTGGAGGTCAGAATTCAAGGCGGTTTGGTAGGTAAATAATTTTGGATATTGGGAATCTAAGAGTGACGTTGGACGGCCCCATTGAATTCATGCCATCTGAGATTGCTGCCACGTGAACGGTCACAAATGTGTGCTCGTTTCAGCACTAACTGTATTTTAATAAATACCCCATTTGGTATTCACCTTATACCCCATCTAGATCTCCATTGTGCTCTGTGAATTTGGGTATTGCAGATTTCTGTTTGCATTTTCTTGGCTGTTGTTGTGGTGAAGATGTCTTGCTGTGGTGGAAATTGTGGGTGTGGTGCTAACTGCGGCTGTGGCAGTGGCTGTGGAGGGTAACAACACTTTCTGATCATAATATATATTTTTTTCTTTCTGTGAATTTAAGGGAGAAGATTGAATTATGGGTTCTTTTTATTTTTTTAAATGGGGAATGGCTTGTTGTGATGCAGATGCAAGGCCTTTCCAGAGAGGGTTGTAGAAGCCCCTGTGTTTGCTGCCACTGCCTCTGACATGGAGTAAGTTTTATATATATATATATACTCAAGGTTCTGTAGATTTGAAAATGATTTTAATTTGGTACTGAATTCTGGATTTTCTGATTGAAAATGCAGGTATAATGAGGAAATGACTGTGGCAGGGGAGAATGGATGCAAGTGTGCAGGTGGTTGTAAGTGTGGAGACAGCTGCACTTGCAATCCTTGCAACTGCAAATGATGAATAAAACTATATTCTCGTTATAATATATGTTTATCCTGTTAAAGTCTGTGTGAGAAGCTTATCACATGATAGTTGTAATAAATAAACTGTACTGTCACACTGATAACTGTGTGAGAAGGATGTTTAAGACACATATATACATTGTATGTGAATGAAGTTTACCTTGTCATTTTCTTGTGTGGGATTATCAGGACAGGGAAATCTGTATGTGGGTTTAGTTAATTAATGGAATTAATGCTGATCTGTCTGAGATCTTTTGTTATTTTTTTCCTTAAATAAGTGTATGGGGCTTCTGCTTGTTAGAAAGATTTCCTGGTTAAAATACATATCGTACTAGATCTTCTTTCCAAATTTAGCACAGGCAAAATAATACTATCTGTGAACTGAAGCAGTTACGTGATGCTTGTGAATGTTGTTTCCTTTGCCTAGAAAGGCCCAAATTAGTCGTCAGAGTTTTCTACGTGGCGGTGGTACACCGAACTTTCTGGAATGCACCCAAAGTTCACTGGAACAAATCTGCAAATTTGAGCTCTTTTTAACTGAATAATGTTAATAATGTTAATTTCAGTATTATATGTAATTCTGATAGTGATTAATTTTTTCCCCGAAGAAATGTACTTCTTGGCACCACTACGAGTGCCTAATCTGATGGAGACAACAAGAGGGGCCCGGCACGACAGAGGTGGTCAGTCCGATTGAGACCTCCCACATGAAGCATAACAGCAACAACCACTTGAGCTAGCCCATCGGTCTATCCATATTGATTATTTGCACAATAGGAGGAAGGATAAAGAAACACGACAGAGTTGGTCAGTCCGATTGAGACCTCCCACATGAAGCATAACAGCAACAACCACTTGAGCAAGCCCATCAGGCTATCGATATTGATTATTTGCACAATAGAAGGAAGGATAAAGAAAAATTTAGAAATTAAATTTGGAGGGGAAATGTAAGAGAGTATGGAATAAATTGGCTGCTACCATATTTTCTGTCATTCTCATTTTCATTCCAAAATGGAGTAATGAATGAAGAGTTTTAAAAGTTGAAAGTGCACAATCTTTAACATTTGTGGACTTTCTTTTAACTCTTTCTTTCTAGTGAACATACTTGAGTGTACATATGCATACCTTGAGAGTGATTTCTGAGCCCATGACTCACACATTTTAAAGATTGGAGATTGTTGTATAAGTGGGTTTTTTGATGTGTCTTCCCACTTGTTCTAAACCAATTTATTTTTAAAATAAAAATTTAATTAAGAAAAAAAAAGCAAGTCCCCTTCAATTTTATATTTATAAATTTATTTATGTAAACATTATTTATCATTGATTATGAATTAATTTTATTTTGTATGTTAAAAAAAGATATTATATTAACCTTAGCCAAATAATTCTATTCTTACCATTAATCATAGAGTGGAGAAGACCAAAAAAGTCTTATTTAACTTGGGCCAATCTATGGCAAAATCCACTCTAAGATAGTAATAAACTAATTAATTAAAAAAACCTTTGCTTAATCTGCTTGAGTAGATCTTTCACAAATTCCACTTAATCGACTAACCATTTAATGGAGTGAGAAAATTTGGATAGACCCCTCACAAAAGGAAAATAGAAAGAAAAAAATTACGTTTGCTCTTTCATTTCGAAACTACTTTAAGGTTAATCATGAATCACAAGATCTTTGCAATAGGTAACCAGCTCAATATTAGGCCACCAAGTCTACTTTTCACCATTTGTAATTTTTTTCACAATGCTAACAATTCTTCTTAAATATTTTCTCAAACATTGAACTAGTAACTCTAACATCATGGTTAGGGAGTGCACCACGATTCACTTTACCCTTTCTACAAATTTTAAACTAAAATCATCTATACAATTAACAATTTATTAAAAAAACAACACCACTTTCTTTTGAATGGTCTTACAATTGACAATTTATTAAAAAAACAACAACACTTTCTTTTGAATGGTCTTACTTGCATAGCTAAATTTGACAAAGGTCATCTCAACGCTTTTTGAAGCCCTAATAATTGGAAATATTCATATATGTATTTCTTTGAGGTTACTCCCATGTATTGTTCGATCTTTGTAATAGGTTTGTAAGAAACATAATCTATATTTCTTGGCATACAATTCTTCTTAAATACTATTCATTATCTCAATATCTTCATCCACTACTGTTAAACCAAAGGTCCATGCAAATATCTCACCTCATGGTTAGGGAATTCTCCACTCATTATTCACTTAGTTACCTTATTAAAAAAATTAACTAAAATTATTTGTAATTGAAAATCAAACTTATCTTATCCTTTTTTAAATCTTAAAAGTTGGGAACTTCATATGATCTTTCTTATTCAAACTAATTCAAGGCTATTGGCATGTATTGTTAGATGTTTGTAGTAGATAACAAACTTCTATAGACACACAATTTGTATTTCTTATCTTAGTACTTGCAATTCTTCTTAGAGATTATTCATCAATTAATCATCTTCCTCCATTATTGTTGTTACCTATTTTTGCTAATAGCCCAAAACAAGAGATGTTGTTTATATTTTACAAGTAAAAGAAGGTACATTTTTTAACTTTGCTATGTTACATTCACATGCATAAAGAAATATAAGAAGACTACAATACTGCATTGCCTCATGCAGATGCATATAACATAACATAGGAAAAAGTGCACAATCTTTCCAAGATGTAGTCTTTATTGATAATGATAAGTGTATAGTGTCTCTCACAAGCCGAGAGACTAACCATTTTAATGCATATGAAGTAAACACTATACATTTATAGATACAAAAAAGAAATGCACATAAAATGAAGGGGGGGCGTCATTGCCTGAATGACGAATCCCGGTTGCCTTGTCCTGCATCGTCTTCAGTCTATCCTGCTTGCTTGCTTCCATTTGACATTTTCCTTGTTTCCCCTAGGTTCCTTGCATCTGTAAGAAGAGTGCTATTAGAGCAATGAAAGGTCACCAATTAGAATATGTACAAACATCCATAAACATATAATCTGATCTCCATAAGCATTAAAATAGATAGTATACCATAAGTGTCCAGGAAAATAAAAGAGTTATCAAACACACCTATCATATGCTTTGTTTATCTAACATGTTTTCTCCTTGTGCATATATAAGACAAATCTTTGTTATTTTTTTGATTCAGTTGATTACAACATGAGTAAAATGTGGCTTCCACGAGGGTTGAGCCTAGCATGCTGCCCTCTTGTGTTTTAGAAGGGATAGGAAATTGAGCAACTTGATCAAATCAATGATAAACCTATTCTTGGTGCATTAAATCAATGTGGAATCATACTAATTGATCAACTTTCATTATCAGATTCAAAAGATGCAACAAAACAGTGTGAATTATCAAGATAGTTACTCTTCATCTTTCACAATGAATCAAACAATAGGCTACTTGGAAATCTTACTTTGTTGGATATGTCTTTCAATCTTCTTAAGTGGATCCAAAGTCCATTTTAATAATAATATGAGTTGGATATCATTTTCATCATTTTCAAGGAGCTAGTAAAGTAAAGAACAAAAACAAGAACAAGGACATCAATCATTCAAAGATGAAACAGTTTGTCTCTTCCCAAGAAACAGATGATTTATGTGATAATATGAACACTGAAGCACAGATGCATCAAGTTCAATTATGGAGATGCATCAAGTTCAATTATGGATAATGACCTAGTATAGGAGCTATCAAGCCCTATCGGGAACTATCATGAGCTACATAGGACAGCATGGTCTATCAAGAGAGGATTGTACATAGGAGCTTCATAAAGACAACCTATCATGTTATGGCTGCCAGTCATTCAAACACATGAAAGAATGGAGTAAGGTACAAAAAAATTAATGAGATAGCATAAGGAAATCATGTCTGTTATGTGCTTTTGCAAGTGCTTTAGGAAGTCTAAGAAGCAAAGCATACTTTTGTAAGTTCAAGTCTCAAATGCAAAAGTGAAAGGGAGTCATGACAATGTCAAATACAATAGACAATGCTACACAAGGAGACATCTTATGTATCAAATAATGGCTAATGTGAGAGTTGTTATCTATTTGAATTTCACAATCATCAAATTAAATAGTATTGCTTGATCAATTAAGCACAACCTGCAAAATGGAAGAATGCATGGTAGAATAGTATGTAAAAAGGAAAGGGCTTGCTCTTGATCAAATCAATGGAGGTTTGACATAAAATGATGTGTGACAACAACTAAGACCTTGTTTCCAAAGGATCAAAATGCCAAGACAAAATAAGGACAAATCTGTCAAGAAGGGCAGATCTCAAGGGCAAAGTACCCTCAGGATGGTTCTAGAGTCTAGCACATTTGGAATTATGTGAGATGCAACAATGACTTTGAGAGGTCACTCTACATTTCTAAGAATATTGTGTTAAACAACGTTTAGAGGACAATCCTCACTATTCATCAAGAAGAATTTGAGGGGAATAAATGAACACAGTGCTCTAAGACATGTCATAATAGTGAGGAAGATAACTTGAAGAAATGCAAAGTGTGTTTTTAGATTGAAATTATGTGAGGGAAATGTCATTTAATTTGGTTTTGTTCTAGAGTGTAATGATTCGGGGCTATACAAAACAGTTAATGGTAAAGATTATTCCTGCCAGTCATGAGGATAATCAATCACCTAGTGACTCCCATTTTCATAAAATACTTTTGGTGTGACATTACACCATGCATTTTCACTAGAAAAGCAATGGTTGTTGCAGAATTTGGCTACCATAACAAAAAATGGGATAAACTTGATTCATTAGTTTTGGAGAAATGAAGCTTCCAAGCCACGGGTTTAAAGCAGCCAGCAATAGGAAACAAAGCCCTTGATACCAACGAAAATGGAACCCAGTTCGATGCAAAACAACAGATCAAGATCAAAAAGGCAATGCTCATGAAGGAATGCAAAAGATGTGTAGAGTCTTTGACTCATACCCATACTGTGCAATAGCATTGAATCATTTTGCAAACCATTTTTTCTTCACATGGTAGCATTGTCTTGTGGAACAATAGACAGAGATAGCTCGTGTTTCAGCTATCAACCTCTCATGAAATCTCAGGCATACTATAATCTTGCACGATTTTATCACAGTAAAGGGATTATGACATAGCTGGCTGCCATTTCACGACATCAAATAATAAAGTTGCTCATATTTTTAAAAAAAAAATCAACAAAAGGAAAATGTGGAGGTCACAACCATTCTTGAAAATGCTTGGAACATGCATTCAAAAACACACAGTCGTGGCATAAAATTCCAGGAGAAATGCATGAGGGAGATTCAGAGAAATACAGATAAAGCAAGATAACTTCATTGTTGTTGCTCATAAGATTCGAGGTTAGTTTTCCAAGCACAAACAGACAATGAAAACTAATGAAAGCTTCAAAATGTTCATCACACAAGTAAAGATGTCTTACTCGCGTTCTCCCAGCATGAATGAAGTAGAGAAATTTTCAGATACAACCCCACAAATTTCTTCAATCAAAACCTAATCATTGCGACGCCCAACACAAGTGGAAATGCAAAATGAAGTGTTTTTTGAAACTTTTGCTTGTTTTGTCTTTAGGGTTTCTAGAAAACCCTAATGTATGCCGATTGAAAAATAGGTTTTTTGTCTATCTTTTTACAAAAATTATGCAGCAACTAATGTTCCCATGGGTTTCATGCCTTAGGTGATTTAAAATCCCCTTATATATGTTAGGTGTGAAGTTTTTTTAACACTTTATCTTTTGCATTGACTCATTTGGTGAGTCATAGAATTATAATGTAAAATATAGTTAAAATGATGTTTTGTAAATCATTTTAATTATGTTGTTTAGCAAGCAAAAGGGAGCTATGGTGTATGTTGCAAGCATATAGGGTTTCTAGTTCAGTCTTTATGCTTTGCAAGCGTATAGAGGTGGTGGAAGCAATTGTTTGAGCCCTTTTCCTTTTTGCATTTTAAGTTCAAATGAAAAATATTTAGTTAAATGGTGTAATTATAAGCCATTTAATTAAATGTTATTTTTTTAAAACGCAAAATGAAAAGGCATGTGTTGATATGTTTAAGTCAAGAGCATACAGTTGAGTCTTATGCTTTTGCAAATACACTAAAGGTGTGAGTCAGAATAGTTTGGAGGCATGTGGAGAATTTGGAATATTGAACAACATGGGGAAAGTGTGAAAGTTGTCTTTGACTGGGTTTTTGGAGGAGATGGACCATTTGGAGGCATTTTTTGTCATGCTTTTAGTGTGACTTGGGTCCTAGCTTGACTTCTGAGGCATTTTGGAGGAGTTTTGGAAGCTTCTTTTTTGGCCTTTCTGTTGCATTCAACCAAAATTTTCTAGATGGATATGTGTGAGGCAGTTGTTTGAATTTTTGCATAACTTCAAACTAAGTTTTTGAAGGGAGTTCTTTCTTTCCAACAGTGTGATAGCTTACTTTCTGGAGTTATCTTTTCAGTAGGGGCAGTATTGTTACTCAGGGATAGATTTGTATACCAGTGAGTACATTGGATCAATGATATTGAATATTTTTCCTTCTCATTTCATGCTTTATTGTGTGCATCTAGTGGTTGATCAAATTACTTGTGAAATTTAGCTTTTCCTTGTAATTTTGTCTCATGTTAAGTACCTATTTTGTAGAAAAGTGTGTTGTTGCAGGTTATAAGTTGTGTTATGAATGCAAAATGCTTTTAGTTGTGAAATTTCTTTCCTTCTAGGAGTTCAGCTTTAAAACCTCCTTATAAAATACTTATGCAAGAAAACATACATAATGAGTTGTGTAAGTCGGGATTTGTCATTGTTTGAACTATGTGCAAGTTGTTTGCAGGTCTTAGTATTTGGTGCATCACCTTTTAAAAGTTTTCAGTCAATTTCAATTTATGTAACCCTCTTACTCTTTCCTCAGAAAAGCATTAGATTAGCAGTAGTTAGGTGACACCATTTAGGCGCTAGCCTTATCTGGAGGTCCACTCCAAGCTTAAGTGACCCACAGCCTAGGAGTGTTCCCATGTTTCTCCAAATTTGTTGAGTTTCCACAACTTGGCAGGGGTGCAAATTTGAAGAGTTAACAATTGTCAAACTTGATGTCCCTATAACTCTCACCTAATGGTTAGGGAGCAACCTATCCATTAATTCTTTTCTTAAAAAAATATGGCAATTGAGGATCATCAAGGCAAGAAATCAATGTTTTCAATCCCATCAAGGCCTGGTGTGGCTTTACTAAAATTCAAAGTCTTTGCATTTAATTGGAAGAAAATGTTTTGGAGCCTATGATTAGACATTGATGCCCTATAATAGGCATTCCACATGTGGTGCTATGACACATTGTATTTTACTATGCACCATGTTGATAACCAATTTGAGATATCCATTTATGCTTTTGAATCAAATGAAGTCTACTTGTGATCCAAATTGATACTTATGATTCTAAAGGATGCAAATTGAAATAAACCTAAAGATGTAACCAGGTCTTTAATTAGGTGGACCTTATAATGAAATTGTAAGCTATTTAGGTCAAATGATAGTAGTATGTAGAATCTTGAATCCATTTTTTTAAACTCTACAAGGCTTGGGAAAGTATTCCCTTCAAATATCAATAGAAAAATTTAATAGAATGTTTATAACTCATTCTAAACAAAGATTCTAGGTCCCTTAAATGACATAAATGTAATCCAAAATATAGTCACTATCTCTCGATGCTAATATCTATATTGTTATAGCTATAGATTTTTAAAATAGATTTATAAATTACAACCTACATATAGCAAGATCTTATCAACCATTTTCTTCAATAGCTAATGATACAATTAACAATTAAGAGGGTTGGTGATGTGGCAATAATAGATGAAACAAATTTGTTAGTACACACAACCTAGTTCAATGAAGCCACCTTTAAGAAATTACATAATGATTTTGATAAAATAGAAAAAAAATAAAGATAAAAATGAATTGATAAATCTTAAAGCTAGTAATGATAAAATAAAAGATTAATTACAAGTTACCTTGTCATGATTCCCTTGACAAAAAATATGCTTCATGCCAAACCAAGGATATGCAAAATTCATGAGAGGGATTTGATTCTTTCATCACCGAATCTAATCTCGACTTAGCCACATCTAATAATACTTAGGATTTAGTATTGTCATCAAGGTAGAAATTTCCATCATCAACATTCCCTTAGTATAAAAACCAGTCCTTGTCAAGAGTATTGTGAGAAAAAGATCTAAATTTGATCATACATGCATCCTCACATGCATGCATAACCAAGGAAATAATTAACGAATATCTAGAAACATCCTAAGAATCTCTTGGACATGAATAAGCATTTCATTTATTTGTGTCCTTGATTTCCTCTTCACAATCATTCCTTATGTGGCCTTTCTTACCATAGTTCAAACACTTTACCTTGTATTTATTAAGGGACTTGGGTCTCTCCTTAGACTTAAACCTTGTGTCCTTGTTCTTTCCATTTCTTTTATTCTTCAATCTACCTCAAACCACTAATGCAGATGCTAGATATAATTTGAAGTTTTCTATCTCAACTCCTTTGAGAGTAGATCACCTATCACTTCTTCAATTATAAGCTTATTGACAATGCTACATATTGTTATCATTAGGTTGTCCCATGAGTTTGACAAGGAACACAACAAATTAATACATCAATCCTCACCATCTACTTGCATTCTTATGGACTATAACTAGCCCACAATGATGTTGAATGCATTTTAGTGCTCTGTAATTGAGTTCCCATCTCTCCTCCTCAAATAAAACAACTTATTTCATAGAAAAACACTTATTCACCATGAGTTTAGCCTAGTATAGGTTACCCAACTTCTTCTAGAGGCTCTTTATGGTGGGATCTTCCTATACATTCAATAATATTGAATATGAAAAATAAAGCCTAATGAGGCTTCCAAATTTCTAATCCAATACCTTTTAATCTGCATCCTTCATAGATGTAGAATTATTTTCAAATACCATAATCCATAGATCTTAATCTATGAGTAGATGGTCCATTTTAAGCTTACACAACTCAAAATTCATGCCATTAAATATATACATCTCCACCCATGATGTGCTCACAATATTTCTTGAAACAAGATCTCTCTTATGTGTTTCTCCCACTCAAACCAAGATTAATAACAAAAAATAATTTTCCCCAACCTAGGATCTCACAAGTTGGAGCCTAGGCTTGATACCAAATTGAAAGAATGCTAGATGAAACTTCCTACTTAGTAAATGAGGAGAGTAGTGCTACATATAAAAAAATAACACAATTTTTGAAAGAAATATTACACGTGCAATAGCATGTAGTAATGTACACCACATTCAACATAGTATATAATTTGGTAAAACCCTTTCAGGAAAAAAATTAGGAAAAATGAGCTTCAATGTATTATTTAGTAATCACAACAACATAGTTACAGTATTATCTTTAGAATATCAACCCCTTTGTATAAGTACCAACTATGTGTAGAGAAATTTTGGTAGTATAAAATTCCTATATGTTGGAGAATACCAATCTATCTTATTGCCAACAATTTGTTATAACAGGTAGCATGTGTAGTATGAAGTGTGTACTTTGAAAGTTAACCTATGTGTGTATGGAATGGTTTTATTCCTATTTGAGTTGAAGATGTGGATATAAATGGATGATAAGCATGTAGGTTGGTATCACTATGAACTACAACTTGAGACATGTAGTGTGTTTCACACAGTGTGTACTATGAAGGTTGTCCCATTCTATAAAGTGCATGTTAACAATAAGAACATGTTTGGAAAGGTCCTATTTGTTATAATACATCCTTAACTATATGTACATTTCTTGTCTACATTTCAAATTACAACATCATTTGACAACTATTTGTCAAGTATGAAAAATTGTAGGTTTCAAAACATGGTGTGTTTTGTAGCCTGCATTTAAACAAGGTTTCCAAAACACACATGTGGTTTGCATCCTCAGCTGAGGATAAGTATATTGTATTTTTCCAATACTAGAATTAATGGTGTTTTTCCTATTTGTATTGTAGATGTAGATATACACAAATCATAAGCACATGGGTTGGAATCGTTATGAACTGCAACTTGAAACATGCAATGTGTTTTACACAATGTGTACAGTGAAGGTTGTCCCATTCTATCAAGTGCATGTTAAAAATGACAACATGATTTGAAACATCCTATTTGTTATAATACATACTTAACTATATGCATGTCTTGTCTACATTTCAAATGACAACAACATTTCACAACTTTGTGTCAGGTATGAGAAATTGCAAGTTTCAAAACATGACGTGTTTTGTAACTTGCATTTGAACAAGGTTTCCAAAACACACTATGGTTTTCATCCTCAACTAAGGATAAGTGTATTGTATTTTTCCAATACTAAAATTAATGGTGTTTTTCCTATTTGAATTTTAGAAATGGATATACATAGATTATAAGCACACGGGTTGGCATCATTGTGAACTACAACTTGAAATAAGCAATGTGTTTTCAATAATGTGTACTATGAAGGTTGCCCCATTCTATAAGTGCATGTTAACAACGAGAACATGTTTAGAAAGGTACTATTGGTTATAATACATCCTTAACTATAGGTATGTCTTGTCTACATTTCAAATGACAATAGCATTTGACAACTATATGTCGGGTATGAGAAATTGCAGGTTTCAAAATATGGTGTGTTTTGTAACTTGCATTTGACAAAGTTTCCAAAACACACTATGCTTCCACTCCTCATCCGATGAGAAGTGTTTTATATTTTCCCAATACCAACAATAATGATGTTGTTGCTATTTGAATTGCATACCTAGATATAGACAGATGATAACTAAAGAGTGTGGCATTGTTGTGAACTGTAGCTTGAAACATGTAGTGTGTTTTGCACAGTGTGTACTATGAAGGTTGCCCCATTCTATAAAGTGCATGTTAACAACAAGAGTATGATTTGAAACATCCTATTTGTTATAATACATAGGTATGTCTTGTCTACATTTCAAAAGATAACAACATTTCACAACTATGTGTTGGGTATGAGAAATTGTAGGTTTCAAAACATGGTGTGTTTTCTAACCTACCTTTGAACAAGGTTTCCAAAACACACTGTGGTTTGCATCCTTAATCAAGGATAAGTGTACTATATTTTTCCAATACTAGAATTAATGTTGTTTTTTCTTATTTCAATTGCAAATGTGGATATACATGGATGATAAGCACATGGGTTGGCATCACTGTGAACTACATCTTGAAACATGTAGTGTGTTTTGCATAGTGTGTACTGTGAAGGTTGCCCCATTCTATAAAGTGCATGTTAAAAATGAGAGCATGTTTGGAAAGGTCCTATTTGTTATAATACATCCTTAAGTATATGTATGTTTTCTCTACATTTTAAATGACACCAACATTTCATGACTATGTGTTGGGTATGAGAAATTGTAGGTTTAAAACATGACATGTTTTCTAACCTGCTTTTTAACAAGGTTTCCAAAACACACCATGGTTTGCATCCTCAATTGAGGATAAGTGTATTGTATTTTTCCAATACTATAACTAATGGTGTTTTTCCAATTTCAATTGTAGGCCTAGATATACATGGATGATAAGCACACGGGTTGGATCTGGTGTAAGCAAGCAATTTTTTTTAATCATATGAAGAGATTAAAATTATTTTTTTATTGTAACTAACAATTATAAATTTTCAAGGTGGCTTTCATTACATTCTTACTGGACCCAAATAACAACTTTTCATTACATTCATATTGTCTATAAAATTATAGTTTTCATAACACTGAGTGTTTTGCAACTTGCAACCCACATACTATTTTAAAACCCTATACACATAACAACCAAATTGGTTACTCACCCCTCACCTCAATTTTGTTTGTTTATGTATCCTCCACCTGCAACTCCTCATAGTGGTCTCCACCCTTTACCTTTGAACAATTAGAATGAAAAAAATTCACAACACGCAATGTTTTCCAACCTGCAATTAATTTGTATAATTTCATTTTTAAACACTATCTTATCGAAAAACAATAATTACTATGATTTAGATCGCATATTTACTCACATCACCCTACAACTCCAACGAACTCTGCACACACTCTACATGAGAAAGCGATGGCTTGTTGCAAAAGACAACATAGACTATAATACAGACTTGCTAAATTAAAACATTCTATCTCATCAACCAAATTGTCATTTTATCCCTTTGTCTTAGCGGGTCCGAACTACCATGTTGTATCATGTGGAGTATGTTATGTCTATTATCATGCGTTTTTGTATGTTATGATGCCCTTGACATGCATTTTTGTAGGGAGAATAGCTGCGTCCATAGACCATAGTGTTGAAATAAATCTTTAAAAAATGCATACACCAAAAATCCTAAAAATAAAGGGTAGAAATATCAGTACACTTTCTTTCCACTATAAAATACTTGCATAAGAATATCTCGTCAAAAATATTTTTTTGTTTTTTATAAATAATTAAATAAAAAACAGGGGAAAAAGCAGTCGGTTGTATTCCACACGAAAAAGAAAAGTGGTGAAAAAAAAACGCACACGGATCCCTAAAATTATGTTTTGAAAAGAAAGCAGACAGAGTACCGACCGATCATATTTTCAATTTCAATCAGAATATAATTGCTTTACCCAATAATTATAAACAACCCCACTCTAAAATAAGATTTAATGGTAAGTGCTCCGAGATCCGGTTACTGCCGACTTTCGACTTGCTATAGCCGGTAGGAGGGTTCGTAAATGAAAATAGGTATAACTAGAGATCATTCAAGGCAGCTTAGAAGGTAAATATTTTGGATATTGGGAATCTGAGAGTGACGTTGCACGGTCCCGTTGAATTCCTGTCTGCTGAGATGGACGGCGAGGATTTCTGCCACGTGAACGGTCCCCAATGTGTGCTCGTTTCAACATTAACTGCTGTTTACCTGAGATTTTTAATAAATACCCCATTTGGTAATAACCTTGAATTTCATCTGAGCTTGTTTGTGGCCTGTGATTTTGGGTATTGTAAATTTCTGTCTGGTTTTTTGTTGTTGTTGTTGTGGTGAAGATGTCTTGCTGTGGTGGAAATTGTGGGTGCGGTGCCAACTGCAGCTGTGGCAGTGGCTGTGGAGGGTAACAATATTAACCAGTGTTTATGGATTCTAATTCTTTGGAGAAAAATGAATTGTGGGTTTCTTTTAATGGGGAATGATTTGTTGTGATGCAGGTGCAAGGCCTTCCCAGAGAAGGTTGTAGAGGCCCCTGTGTTTGCTGCCACTGCTTCTGATATGGAGTAACTTCTTTTTGCTCTTTGAAAATGATTGTGATATTGTTATCAGGATTCAAACGTCTAGTTTTTCGAGTCAAACTCATTGATCCATGTTTTCTGATAGCAATATCAGAATTTGACACGCTATGGAAAATAATTATTTGAAAATGATTTTAAGTTGGTATTGAATTCTGGATTTTCTGATTGGAAATGCAGGTATTATGAAGAAATGAGTGTGGCAGGGGAGAATGGATGCAAGTGTGCAGGTGGGTGTAAGTGTGGAGACAACTGCACTTGCAATCCTTGCAACTGCAAATGATGAATAGAACTATATTGTCATAATATAATATATGGTCATCATCCTAAAGTCTGTGTGAGAAGCTTATTATATAATAGTTGGGATGTTATGTTGTAATAAATAAACTATGCTGTTGCAGTGATATCTGTGTGAAGAAGGGCTGTGGAAAACACATATATACGTTGCATGTGATTAATGATGACTTGCTTGTAGGGGGGGTTATGAAGATAAGTAATCTGTATGGGGGTTTTAGATTAATGAAATTAATGGTGATCTGTTAAAGTTTTTATATAATTAGTAACTCGGGGTTCTGCTTTTTACATGGATTTCCTTCTTGTTCTTGTCTTTATTGCTGGTTGTGAAGTGAGGTTGAAAAAAAAATGGAATAGCATGCCCATCAACAAGAACATTTCCATGACAAGGAAGTAACCCGAAATGAAAAATAATGATAATAATAATTGAAAATGAATTTCTGATATTGCTCAGCCTTCGGTCAAATTTGATGAAACCAAAACTATCTTTCCAAATTTATCACAGGCAAAATACTCTGCGTGCAGGACGTTATTTTCAGTCTTATCACTCTCTATTGATGAAAGTTATATGTGATTTAAGGTGTTTTATTAGTTTTAGATTTTAAGTAGTTAGTTTGGGGTTAGTTCGGTAATTATTCATCACAATACTTTTAAAAGTTAATATAAACTTATTGTAGCATTATTCATAAAAAAAAAAAAAATTGTTTATTTGTTTCATTTATATTGTAATTTATTATTATTATATTTGATTTTGGAGCCTATCAAAATCCAGTACAAAACAAAAGATGTAAGTTATGATAAAGTTGGTTAAATTTTATGTAGACAAATTGGACATATGTTATTTTTTAGATGAAACTCAATCTTTTTTCTTTCATGCCATCCTATACCATAAAATTATAATGAACAAAGATTAATTCATAAGTAAATTCCCCCTTAAAATTCCAAAATTTGTATGCAATTATCATAATCAAATTCTCAACCTAATTCCTATTTAATTTATTAGTAGTTGTTTGCATTTTTTATTTTTTTTAAACAAATATTGTTATAATATTTATTTATTTATTTTTGGTTAGAATGCATCCTTCCTTAAAAGGACCCATTATGTAGATTAACAATAATTTCTAGCCATTCAATGGTGCGTAGAAGGAGTCTTGTTTTCAAAGAGTTGAGATGCATATCAACTATTCAACACAACAATTATTTGAGCCTCTTTGAACAATGAATGTGCATATTCATTACAAAATTGTAAGTGTAGATAGATTCTTACCATTTAGAGATCATTGTAAAGCATGTGGATTATTCTATAAATCATTATTTAAGTAATAAGTCATTTTAGTCAATCAAAGAAAAGTATTTAGTTTATTTGTTTGACACATAGTTCTTATTTATGTTTCTTTATATAAAAAATTAGTAGAAATAAGATGTAATTTTTTGGTGAATAGTTACACAATAAAGATATAAAATTCAATATAAAAGATGTATTTTTGTTGAATTTAATATATTTAAAATATATTTTTATTATATTGATCAGTTTAATAGTCAAATAGTCAATAGTAATTTTACACTTCATTCATATTAAAAAAAAATATATATTTATCCTATTTTTATTAGGGAATGTTGATCTTTTTCTATTTTTATTGGACAAAATTGACCTTTCAATATTATAATAGATTATATTTAAAAAAATTAATTATATAAATGATACCACTAAATGAAATCTATCTTATATATTGTGTGTCACCTCCGATTCACTAAACCATCCTTTGGTACAGTCACGTTGAAGTAGTTGGTTTTTATTAGGTTGATGGTAACTGCACTGACAATCCAAGGGAAGTTAATAAAATAAGTTTAGGTCATTTGTTCAAAGTGTTGTATGATTATAATGCTCCTAATTTGAGTGGTGTAAGTTTGTTAAATGATATGTTAAAAAATGTATGGTTTAAAAACAATGTTAATTTTTCATTAAAAGATGTTTACATCTTTGATGAATTAAAAACACATGCTTCAAATATAATAGTTTTGATATGATGATATATAAAATATGCACATATATATATCGTGTGTTCATCACACATATGATTATATCTAATTGAATTTCTAACTTAATGTTTATATTAAATATGCTTAACTCTTCTTGTAGTGCACATATATTGAAAGAAACAATTCTTATTGAAGCAAAGAATGACATGAAATTTTTTAATTGACTAACTTACTATCCATTATTAGTAGGTAATTAAAATAATCTATGATTATATGAAATATAACATATTATTTTTTACTCAAATTACTTAAAAAATCAATTAATACTAAATTTCTTCAAATTACATTTTTCAATAAACAACAATAAATAGCAAACAAGTAAAAGAACAATCCATAAACATAAAGATTTGCTAACATTATACATCTAAAATATGAATTTAAAGTTCAAAATTTTAAAAATTTATCATAAATATTTTTAAAGCATTAATAATGCACCATATGACATACATAAATATGAAATCAAGCTTACCAATCTTACAAAACTAAATCAAACAATGTTTATCACCTTGAAATTATGAAATTTTCACAGTTCATTAACAAAAGAACAATCCCTAAACATAAAGCTTTGCTAACATGGTATACACTTTAACTTTGAATTTTAAAAATTTAGCATCCAACATTTTTAAAGTATTAATAACACACCATAGGACATACATAAAATCTGAACTCAAGGTTGCCAATCTCACAAAATTAAATCAAAGAAATCATCCTTGCAGTTCTTAATTTTTTGTAATTCATTCAATAACTATGAGAAAAAAAAATCTTCACATTATAACTCCACAAATTTGTCAAGAATAAAGTTTGTCATTGTAGTGTTGAAATTGTTATTCTTCATCAAAGTGGTTTTTATGCAAAAACAGCTCTGCATACCAAGAAAGCAACCCATTTGGACTTGTAGCATTATAGTATGAAGGATGAAGAGGTCAGGACCAAATGGTACAAACATGGCCAAAGCTGTAGCTTATTAATTGTTGAATGCTAGCATTTTTTGTTAATACTCAATTGGATCAAAGGTCCCCAAAATTTTTGTGATATTTTTATTCTCAATTAATCGAGATTGGAATCATATAGAATAATGGAGTTTAATTCCAGGACTAATTTCTATCAGATCCCGTAAGTTCACCAAGTTGTGACACAAAAAAGGTGCCAAATTGGGAAAAAATCTGAAAAAGCCTATTTTGTGTGCGCCAAATTTGGAGAGTGCCAAATTTGGCGCTCGCCAAATCTAAAAGAAAGTTAAAAATTTTAAAACAACAAAAAATCATTTTCTACCCTCCTCGCGACTTTACTTGCCTTTTTTCACCTTTGCAACCCGTGCTCACCAAAAGGAGATAATTTTTTACACTCCTAGCTTGTGATTCTTAATGAGGATGGTGCCAAGACATCACAAAGGTGGAAGAGGTATGTATTTATGTTGTTTTAGTTTCAAATTTGAATTAAATTATAGATCAAAATAGGTTTTTTGATTAAACTTTGTTTTAATCTCTAGGAAATCAATCTCCACCTTCAAATATTGATAATTCACAATCACCTCCTCACGAAAACCCTCCCAAACAAGAATACCAAACCCCTCCCTCAAAAAAAGAGAGCTTGAAAAATTGATTGCAAGATTAAATCAATATGTTGCAACCCACCCTTATAGGGGAGGCATTATCGAATCCCTAAAGTCAATTGTATCTCATGTAGGAGCAATGAGTGAAAAAATTAATTTTTGGTTGAATACAATGGAGGAATTAAAATGATTTTATGCAAGTGGATTTCCTATACACAAGTGAAGAATTTTTTTTTAGCAAAGCTAACTTGTGTGCCCTTTTCATAGACCCAAGAACTAATGCACCTTTATCACTTGCATGTAGGAGGTTCCCCATCTATTGGTGCCACCATGAATTAATTAAAAATAGGTTTTGGGAGCAGTGGTGGATGGTTTTTTACCAACCTCCATGCAATAACTATGAGGTCCCACAATATTTTTTGAGGAAACTCTATTGTGAGTTTTTCCTCAATAAGATGCCAAAATATTTTGACTATTTAGACTTTCAGGGTAGAGGTGGGGGCTCCACACATGATAGACTGAGCACACAACATAATCTATAGCTAGCATTGAGACCCTTGGCTAAACCCGTGGAAGAGCATGTCACCGTTTCGTCCATTATGAAGGAAAATGTCGAGGTGGACATGTTGGAGTCGATTATCTTGCTTACTCAAAGCCTTGTACAGTGTGTGAGGCCTCTAGCAAATCCTAATGTGGGCGAGTCTTCTAGGCCCATAGTTCATCCCATTTTTGTCACTCTTGCGATGTTATTTACGCGTATGATGGTGAGAGTGCTCAAGATGTAGCTACATAGGATGCATTAGTTGCAAAGAAGATGGTCATGATAGATGCCTTGTTGAGTCAAACATTTGGTATTGTTACTTAGGTAAATTTCAGCAAGTTCATTTAATTTTGTTTATTAAAATTTATTCTAAAATGTAAGAATAACTAAATTAGTAAAATGAATATGTTGAAAATTCAAGGTTGGAGTGTTGATGTTACATGCACCATTCTCGCAAACCCCTATATGTTTATGTCGTCGAGTCCAAAGGTATGTAACCAGTATTAAAGAAATAATTATTACATGTGAATAGTTTAACCTTATATGAATTATTGTCTCATAACACACTTTGGATGTCAAACAATTTGTTGGTGGACCTTTGACATCGACACCTCGCTATTCTCATCCTCAAGCAACTTTCACTCAGGTAACCTTTACTATTTAATGGTGTTGTAAAACAATGTTAGGCAGTTTTGGTAATTGAAAAAATACTATTCCATATATGATTGTACTTTTTAGCACAATTACATATAATTTTGTATAATTGTACTTTGTTCTTTAATGCATGTATCCTCTAAGGTTCTATGTATGACTGCTTAGGGCTTGATTTTCCTTAATTTAATTTTGAATCAAAAAGACCTAGTTTTCTTTGCTTAAAAACCCTTGGTAGTATATCATTGCTCCTTGTGATACCTCCACCTATTCCATAAGTTACTCCTGCCACTAGTTCACCTCCTGTTAGAGGGCAACCTGACCTTGAGGAACTTAGCAATTAGAATAAAGCAATTGGAAACTTTCAAATCTAATTCATTCATGACTTCAAAGGGAATGCCATTGCTTGAAGCCCCTAGATTCAACATATAGTTATGTACAACTATCCCCTTACTAGCAGCAAGGTATCAAATGCATTTACATTCAATTGGCTAGCCACTAGTGATATGCCAAGGTAAATTTCAAGAGAATATTAGAAGTCATCATTAACATTGGTAGTGATGGGATGGTTGACAAGGTCATGAAATGTAGTTGATGCATTTAAATACAACAATTCCCTCTTTTTATATTTCATAATCTTGAGGAGTTGCTTATAGGTATATAAATTCTAAGTTGGATCATGGCATGGGCAACATAAATGGGAACATAACTCAATGAAGGGGTGAATAAGGTACAATTATAGCATTAGTGTCAAGAACGAATGGTATGATACATTGCTACAAGTGATCACTTTCTTGTTATTTATGACATTACCATTGCCTCAGTTGATGTCTTATCATCATGTTGGTGTCTTATTGGTTTCATCTATTTTGATATTTACATCCTTAGCCTTTGACAACTCAAAACTACTTCATAGCATATTGAGGCCTTTGTTTTTGGGACATTTATTTCAAGTTCCCAAGCTTTACATATGGGGTTTTTTCTTATCAATTGTCATTTTTTTTGGATTTCTCTTCCTAGCATCAATTTTGTGCCTTTTTTTTTCCTCTATTAGCCTATGGGAGGGTAAGTGCAAGAGTTTGGGTCCACTTTTTGTGGAAGTATCATAGGAAAAAAAAACTACATTAGGAACGTGTACACATTTTCAATTTCCATCTAGTTTGTATTTTAATTAAACAATGAAACTAATGAAGGGTAAGTGCACCAATCTGTGACATAATTTAGGTGTCAAATTGTAAAAATTCACAAAAAAAGGCCGAAATTGGCCATTTGGCGTGCGCCAAATTCCAAACGTAAATAAAAGAAAAAAATGCATTTTGAAACGTCATTTCACTTCAACCTGCGGCTTGGCTTGGAGGATTTGAGGTCTGCAACTCGCGCTCGCCAAATAACATCCATTATTTGCATTCTTAGCTTGCTATTTTTCACAAGGATGCCGCCAACACATTAGAGACGTCGAAGAAGAGGTATGTATTTTTATTCTATTTATTTTGAATTTGATTTAGAATGCAGATTGAAATAGGTTTTTATAATAAAATTTTGTTCTAATTCTTAGGGAATGAAACTCCACCTCCAAACATTGAGAATTCACAGTCACCCCCTCAGGAAGAGCCTCCTATTCAAGAACAACCTAAAACCCCTCCATCAATTCATAGGCATCCTCAAGGAACACAAGAAAATATTCTAAATCAAATTGAAAACAATAAAAGAGATGTTGAACAATTAATTGGAAGATTTACTGAGCATGTTGAAACCCACCCTTATAGGAGAGGGATTGTTGAATCATTGAAGTCAATTGTATCTCATGTAGGAGAAATGAGTGAGAAAATATTTTTTTGGTCAAATAAGAGGCATGAGATTAGACAATATTATGCTAGAGGTTTGTCATATGCAGATGTTAAAAAACAAAAAATTAGCAAAGCCGACTTGTGTGCCCTATTTACAGACCCGAAAACCAACGCACCTTTGTCTCATACATGCAAGAGGTTCCCCATCCATTGGTGCCACCATGAGTTAATTAAAAATAAATTTTGGGAGCGATGGTGGATGGTATTTGACCAACCTCCATGCAATAACCATGAGGTACCACAATACTTTTTAAGGAAACTCTATTATGAGTTTATCCTCAATAAGATGCCAAATTATTTTGACATCTTAGACTTTCAGGGTAGAGGTGGGGTCTCCACACATGATATACCTGTTGCACGACGTAATCCACTGTTGGCACCGAGACCCTTGGCCAGACCCATGGTGGAGCACGTCGTCATTCCTTCCATTGTTAAGGATAGTGTAGAGGTGGACACGCTGGATTCGATTGGCTCACTCCCCCAGACCATTTTACAGTGTGTGAGGCCTCTAGTAGAGCTTGGTGTGGAGGAGACGTGTAGGCCTCGAGCTCCACCCCACCATTGTGGCACTTGTGGTGCAGTTTGCACGTACAATTATTAGAGTGCTCGAGATGTAGCTACATAGCCTACATCAATTGTAGAGGTGATGGATTTCATAGATGATTTTTTGTCAAATGATACATTCGGCATTGACACTTAGGTAAAATTCAGCAAGTTCATTTAATGTTGTTTATTAAATTTTATTTTGAAATTTAAGAATAAGTAAATTAGTAGAATTTCGATATGATGAAATTTTAGGGTCAGAGTGTTCATGAGACGTGCCCCATTCCTACAAACCCTTATTCGTTCTCCACGTTGAGTCCACAGGTATGCAACTAGTATTAAATATATTATTATTGCATTTGAACAATTGAATGTTTTATTTGAATATTTGTCTCATAGCATGCTTTGGATTTCAAATAGTTTCCTAGTGGACCTTCGACCTCCACACCTCGCAATTCATTTCCTCAAACAACTTACACTTAGGTAGCCTTTATTCAATAATGGTGTTGTAAAACAATGTTAGCTATTTTTCATAATTTTGCATATACAGATCTAAAAAATTGATGAGAAACACAAACATTGCATTTTTATTCCTTGATCGTGTCACATTATCTTCTCCTAATTCACTTTTTGTTCCTTTATTCCTTCCTAATCCCATCCCATTAACATTTAATAGTTCACCCTACCATTTACTCTTTCATTTACCATTTGTAGATGTTGACATCAGACAACCTTGGTGATGCTGGTGGCATGATGGAGCACGGAGTTTCTGCAACAATAGCCATTTTTGATCCATTGAGAGAGGTATGCAATAGATTAGTCAATTTGACATTATATTTTCTCTTTTATGGTCTATTATAGAAAATTTTCATGATACTTTTGTGTAGCTTAATTTTTATCTTGATGGTTGCTACAGGTGGTTGTCACTCCAAATCGTGGACATGGTAATGATGTAAATGTGAATGATGACTATATGTATGTGGTAAGTGATTATATTTTGTTATATGCCATTCCACAACTCAATTTATGTGTATTAACATCTTTGCATTTTATTGTATTAGTTGAAGGTCCAGAGTGAAGAGAGGAGGACTAGCGAGCATGTTCGAAAGACTAGAGAACCAACAGTCACTCCATCCAGCCGAATTTTGAAGGCAGCACTAGATCTATTTCCTTCCCCTAGAAGGAAATGACTGTATTAGGGTTTTTTGTTGTATGCCTATGTGGCATTTTGGAACATATGTTTTGTACTATCGATATATACGTGACATTTTGTGTCCATAATATGGCTCCTTTGTACTAAGCCTATATCGTTTTTTTGGATATATTGTATATACTTTTATCAATATATATCATTGTATACCTTATAGCTTTTTGATTAAAAAAATCTCATTTTGCTATTGCCATTCTTGAATGATGTTATCATGCTTATTGTGTAAATCGTATGCTTGAATGTTGTAGGCATGGATTTTGTTTACATCTAATGCTTAATTAATTACTGTCGATTGCTCAATAAGCTCCATCTAAAGCGTATTGTGTAAATAAGCTCCATTCCTGGTGGTTTGTATCCTTTGGAATGCTTCAATTACTTGTGCCTCACTTATTCGCATGTATGCTTCACTTATTCACATGTATACTTCACATATAGTATGTGTATTCATGTGTATGCTTCATGCTTCCAATGCATAGCAGCAAAAATCTTTTGGGGAAAATTTGACAAACCAAAAGTATAAGAGTTTTTTTTAAAGTCGGGAAAAAATCATATTTAAAAAAAATGTAAAAAATTGTAGAACAAGAGATAAAATCTATTTATTTTGAAATTTAAAGGTATTTCCATGGCATATAGAGATATAGAGAGCAAATAAATAAAGATTTTAGCTAATGAATTGTAAAAAATATTTTTTTGTAGTTTATATTCATATCGTTGATTACATTTTATTGCACATCTTTCAAAGTCAAAGCATTACTTCACACTGCATAACTAATAACTAGATGTTGATAGCTGACAAATTTTCAATTACAATATATTTTTTACAAAGTCAACCTAAGCAGTTATGCAATTACTTCACATTGCATAACTAATAAGTAGGAGCAGAGCTGCCAATTGCATTTTCTTATCATGGCATTCTATGAGGCCAGATTTCTTTGACGTATTTTATCAAATAGTTCACTGCCTTTTCTATGTCACCACATTTTTCATACATGTCTACCAAAGTATTTTGTTAAACAGTTCACTGCCTTGTTGATATGGCTAAAAGCATAAAACAAGTGCTTTCGAACAAGCTATAGATGCTTGGAAAAAATCTATCAAAAGCATAATAGCAAGCAATACTATAGACAAGGCAATGAACTGCTTGAAAAAAATGCCTAAAAGAAATGTGGTCTCATGGTGATGGAATGCCATGACATGCAAATTGCTATGGATTTTCATGCCATTCCATCACCATGAGACCACGTTTCTTTGAGGAATTTTTTCAAACAATTCATTGCCTTGCCTATGCTATCACATTTTTCGTACATGTTTACCAAAGCATTTTATCAAACAATTCACTGTCTTGCTGCTATGGCTAAAATCCTGAAATAGGTGCTTGCAAACAAGCTATGGATGCTTGGAAAAAATCTATCAAAGCATAATAAGAAGCAATAGCATAGACAAGGCAGTGAAGTGTTCAAAAAATGCCTCAAAGAAATCTAGTCTCAATGTGCTTGTCATGGCATTCCATCACCAAGAGAACACACTTCTTTGAGGATTTTTTTTCAAACAATTCATTGCCTTGTCTATGCTACCACATTTTTCATACATGTCTACCAAAGCATTTTATCAATCAATTCACTGCCTTTTTGCTATGGCTAAAAGTCTAAAATAGGTGCTTTCGAACAAGCTATATGGATGCTTGGAAAAAATCCATCAAAGCGTAATAGTAAGCAATAGCATAGAAAAGGTAGCGAACTATTTGAAAAAATGCCTCAAAGAAATGTGGTCTCATGGTGATGGAATTCCATGACAAGAAACTTCCATGGATTGGCATGGCATTCCATCACCATGAGACCACATTTCTTTGAGGCATTTTTTCAAATAGTTTACTACGTTGTCTATGCTACCACATTTTTCATACATGTCTACCAAAGCATTTTATCAAACAATTCACTGTCTTGCTACTATGGCTAAGAGCCTACAACAAGTGCTTTCGGACAAGTGATGGATGCTTGGAAAAAATCTGTCAAAGCATAATAGTAAACGAAAGAATAGATAAGGTAGTGAGCTGGTAGTATGCGATGGATGCTCCCATGTTTTACAAATGAGGGGTGAGCTCAATTTATAGGCTCCTCAAATACAATTCAATGGCCAAGATTGATTTTGAATCAATGACCGAGATTACAAAATTAAACCCTAATAAGGGTTTTTCACATCTAACTACCTCTCGACCAATGAGAAAATTACATTTGGAGACACTTGTCCTTCTGCTAAATATTAACCAACAATCAAAAGTTGTTGCTTTATGAAGTATCAGGTTCATTGAACCTAGACATGCTAGCTTGGAAAATTTTGATTGGTTGGAAGATGACGAGGCACCATCTTAGCATGTTGGATGTCCCCTTTGATCTTGGCCTAAGGTGGACTTCAAGATATGTTTTCCATCTCCTATTTTCAGCTTGGGGTGGACTTTAAGTTGTCTTTGCCATGTATGCTTTGAGTTGGGCCGACTTTATGTTGTCTTTTCCATGTATGCTTTGAGTTGGGTGGACTTTAACTTTTTCTTGGACAAGCATTATTCAAGCCAAGGGCAGACTTGAAAATAATTTGGACATAGCTTTTCTTTCCCAAGTGGACTTTCCATCATCTTGGACATTTTCCTTGACCATGGGCATGGTAGACTTTGCTTGTGCCTTGCCAAGATTGGGCGGACTTTCTCTTGACTTAGACATGCTTATTTTCCTTCCAATAGAAAACCAAGAGAGGTTATTGTAGAGGGGAAGAACACGATCCCATAGGCTCAGATGAGAAGTTTCTAAGCATCACGATGTCTGAGTAACATCATGTTGAAGTTTGCAGCCATTTTTCACTTCAGACTCTTAAGGGATTCAACTAGTTGAACGTAGCTCAGAGCACTTCGGCTCATTTCGGTGCGAAAAAGGACCATTCCTAGTGTACACGTACCCACTCAGACGCATTGGAATAGTTATTTTGGTCACACAAGTTGCAGAACGAAAGTTCTACCACTTTGTAACTTTTCACTACTTGCATTTGATAGTTTTTTCCCCAAGCGAAATCTCGCCACCACAGGAAAACACCTCCGAGATAGAAAAAACTGAGAGAGGTTATTCTAGAGGGGCACAACACGATCCCATAGGCTTAGATGAGAAGTTTTTTAAGTATCACGGTGTATGAGTAATTTCATGCTAAAGTTTGCATCCATTTTGCACTTCAAACTCTTAAGGGATTCAACTAGTTGAACGTAGCTCGGAGCGATTTGGCGTGTTTGGGTGTGAAAGACGACCAAGCCTAGTGTAAATGTACCCACTTGGATGTGTTGGGATAGTTAGATTGGTCACATGAATTACAAAATGAAAGTTGCACCACTTTGCAACTTTGCACTACTAGCATTTGACAACTTTTTCCCCAAGCGAAATCTCGCCGCCACAAGAAAATGCCTCTGAGATAACAAAAACCAAAAGAGGTTATTGTAGAGGGGCACAACACAATCCCATAGGCTCAGACGAGAAATTTCTAAGCATCACGATGTTCGAGTAATGTCATGCTGAATTTTACAACCATTTTGCACTTCAGACTCTTAAGGGATTCAGCTGGTTGAACGTAGCTCAGAGTGATTCGGCATTGGGTACAAAACAGGACCATTCCTAGCATAAATGTACCAACTCAGACATGTTGGAATGGTTAGTTTGGTCACACGAGTTGCATAACAAAAGTTGCACCACTTTGCAACTTTGCACTACTAGCATTTGACAACTTTTTTCCCAAGCGAAATCTCGCCACCATAAGATAATGCCTCTGAGATAGCGAAAACCAAGAGAGATTATTGTAGAGGGGCACAAAAATATTTCATAGGCTTAGACGATATTTTTCTAAGTGTCACGGTGTCTGAGTAACGTCATACTGAAGTTTGCAACCATTTTGCACTTTAGACTCTTAAGGGATTCAACCTGTTGAATGTAGCACAGAGTGATTCGGCGCGTTTGGGTGCAAAAGAGGACCATTTCTAGCGTAAATGTACCCACTCAGATGTGTTGGAATAGTTATTTTGGTCACACAAGTTGCAGAAAAAAAGTTGCACCACTTTGTAACTTTGCATTACTTGCATTTGACAACTTTTTTCCCAAGCAAAATATCGTCGCCACAGGAAAATGCCTCTGAGATAGCAAAAATCGAGAGAAGTTATTGTAGAGGGGCACAATACAATCCCATAGGAGTAGACGATAATTTTCTAAGTTTCACGGTGTCCAAGTAACGTCATGTTGAAGTTTGCAGCCATTTTGCACTTTAGACTCTTAAGGGATTCAGTCAGTTGAACGTAGCTCAGAGAGATTCAATGCATTTGGGTGGGAAAGAGGACCATGCCTAGCATAAACATACTCATTCAAACACATTGGAATAGTTAGTTTGGTTACATGAGTTGCAGAACGAAAGTTGCACCACTTTGCAACTTTGCACTACTTGCATTTGACAACTTTTTCCCCAAGAAAAATCTCGCCGCCACAGGAAAAGGCCTCCAAGATAGCGAAAACCAAGAGAGGTTATTATAGAGGGGCACAACACAATCCCATAGGCTCAAATGATAAGTTTCTAAGAATCACAGTGTCTGATTAACATCATGTTGAAGTTTCTAGCCATTTTGCACTTCAAACTCGTAAGGGATTCAGTTGGTTAAACGTAGCTTAGAGTGATTCAGGCATTTGGGTGTGAAAGAGGACCATTCCTAGTGTAAACATAAACACTCATATGCATTGGAACAGTTAGTTTGGTCACACGAGTTGCAAAACAAAATTTGCACCACTTTGCAACTTTGCACTACTTGCATTTGACAACTTTTTCCCCGAGCAAAATATTGCCACCACAGGAAAACGTCTCCGAGATAACAAAAATTGAGAGAGGTTATTGTAGAGGGGCACAACACAATCCCATAGGCTCAGTCAAAAATTTTCTAAGCATCACGGTGTACGAGTAACGTCATGCTGAAGTTTGCAGCCATTTTGCACTTCAGACTCTTGAGGGATTTAGTTGGTTGAACGTAGTTTGAAGTGATTCAGCGCAATTGGGTGTGAAAGAGAACCATTCCTAGCATAAAAGTACCCACTCAGACGCGTTGGAACAGTTATTTTGGTAATACGAGTTGCAGAACGAAAGTTGCACCACTTTACAACTTTACACTACTTGCATTTGACAACTTTTTCCCCAAGCGAAATCTTGCCGCCACAGGAAAATGCCTCTAAGATAATGAAAACAAAGAGAGGTTATTGTAGAGGGGCACAACATGATCCCATAGGCTTAGACAAGAATTTTATAAACGTCATGGTGTCCGAGTAACGTCATGCTGAAGTTTGCAACCATTTTGCACTTCAGACTCTTAAGAGATTCAGCCAGTTGAACGTAACTCGGAGCGATTCGGCACGTTTGGGTACGAAATAGGACCATGCCTAGCATAAACGTATCCAATCGGATGTGTTCAAATAGTTAGCTTGGTCACACGAGTTGCAGAACAAAAGTTGTACCTCTTTGCAACTTTGCACTACTTGCATTTGACAATTTTTTCCCCAAGCGAAATCTCGCCGCCACAAGAAAATGCCTCGAAGATAGAAAAAACTAAGAGAGGTTATTGTAGAGGAGAACAACACAATCCCATAGGATTAGATGATAATTTTCTAAGCATCATGGTGTCCAAGTAACGTCATGTTGAAGTTTGTAGCCATTTTGCACTTCAGACTCTTAAGGGATTCAGCTGATTGGACGTAGCTCAAAGTGATTCGACGCATTTGGGTGCAAAAAAGGACCATGCCTAAACATGAATAAAGAACTTCCAACTACTTTCCCCACAAACTACAACAAGATGACTCTTGAACCTCCACCATTTGACAATAAGTTGCAATTTTGACAACTTTTACACAATTTTGCATTTTTTGCAATATTTTGCGACTTAGACCTTCCAACCACCTAAAGACCTATAAAAGGAATCCTTACATCATAAAATGGCCTAAATGGCCTTATTATTTGAACAAAAAGACTCAAATACCCCTAAACAGCCAAAAGACCTCAATTGTCAACATTTGCATAAAATGCTCTTGGTGCCCCTGTACTAGTTTTTTTTTATTCAAGGGGTAAACGCTTTTGACCGGAGCTATGAACCAGATACAACTATTGAACAATACCACCCCAACGGGGTTTGAACCTTGGTGGCAAGAACAACAATGCCACCTATAAACCATCACACCATGCCAATACTGGAAAATGCCCCTGTACTAGTTAGTGTTTAGGGTGTCTTAATGTTTTTTGGTCATGAATAAGGTCCTTTGTGATGCAATGAAAAGTAGGTCCACAACTATCCAAACTCAATCACATGTACTTACTTTGGAACGATACCATCAAACTAACCTTGAATGCTGGAAAAGGGGCTCCAATTAGCCCACTTTAACAAAGGAACTCTCCTTCAATATTGCTTCCCACTCAAAATACCATTGGACAATCCTCAAACTACCTCCAAAACCACAAATTCTTCAACCACTGAGTCAAAACTCGCTTGCTAAGACCCTCTTTGATGAAACCCTCATTTTTCACCAAATAAGTAGGTGTTTATTGAAAAACCCATCTCCAGACCTCATTCAACCTTAAAATATTTTCAAACACTCTTATTTCACCCTGCACAAACTTAATTCACCTTCAAATTATGGTTCCCCCAAATTTCTCACACATTTCCTTCTTAAAACCTCTCAATTTCACCCATTTTCTTAATATAACTAAGCAATATATGATATAATTTAACCATTATTCATTATTTTTTATTGTCAACTATATAATATAACCATTATTTTTTATGCTATTGTACATTTATATTTAACCATTGCTCAAGATTAAATTTTTGAACAATTTAAACATGCACATGACGAACAAATTATTTCAATTCTCAACTTCTATATATCGAATTATCCAATAATCAAGTGTATGTCCATACACAAAAATGGCATCAACACAAACTCAAAAAAAGTTTAACAAAGTTTGGCATATGCCATATTGATATATATTCATAATATACATTCCAAAATGTCTATCTCATCCTAAACTACTGGTGGATCATCAAAATGGAGCCTCTTTGAAGCACTCTTTGGCTCTAAAGGTAATTGCATAAGAAAAATTCAGACCACAATTGAGATTAGTTATATTATATAATTTAAAATCAAATAATTAACATCAAAATCAATATACATTGAATTATAATTGAACTCTAAAATTGAAATCTTGATTACCTCATATATACGTCTCTTCAAACCGTCATGAGTCCTAGAATATGCCCCTCTCAAAGAACCAATCATACCAACTTTTGCAATGTCAATCTATATAGGTGAACACAAAAACATCAAATTGATACAAGTTAGCATACAATTTTCGATAAGGAACATATTTACCAAACACAAAATAAAATAAACGCATACCTCTTTAGGCATCTCTTTTTCTTTATCTCCTTTAGGTGTTTCAACACCTACTCCTTCAAGTGTTCCAATAATGACACAAAAACCAAACCATGGCTAGCACATCCCTCTACCAAAATAAAAACACTTTTATTCAATTCCCTTCAGTACGGGCTCATGCAATTGACTGCTACAGCACTGAAAAGGAGAAAAACAAACCCATATTTACAAAGAAAACATAGCTTTATTGATCAATGCTTGTAAAAAGTCTTCCACTCTTCTCCACACACTCCTTCATTTGAGATTCACATACATATATTCAACTCCCTTAATCAATAATTGATTGAAAACCAAGGCCACAAGTGACCTTTGGCCTTCCCTGACCGTTCAGCTTCCCCACTATGCATTTCTTGCACTTCAAAATTTGAAAAATGACACTTTGCACTAATTTAGCAAATTTGCAACTAAAACATTCTAACTCACTAATAACCACTAAAATAGACTTATTACATCAATAAATGGTCTATATGACCTTATCCAATCCAAAACAAGACTTCATCACCCTAATGACAACCACCGAAGCTTGGTGCCCCTGCACCAAATAATGGTGCAGGAGCACCTACACCTTACTCACAAGAAATTTGATTCTTTGCAGGTTGATGGGTGATCAGTAGGTTGGTATCGGTGTCTTTAGTTTATTTTCTCTTAATAAGGTCTAAGAAGACCATGCTTGATGTAAATGGTAACTTTGGTGTCTCATTGTTCTATATTGTAAATGATGTCAAACATGTTAAGAAAATGTCAATGATGACAAATGGGGTCTAGGTAGGTTAATGTTGATTTTCATGCATAGGTCATGTTTTGGGTCCAATAATTTCTAAATATACCATCACAAATGTTTTAGATGTCTAGGAGGGTCAAATAGTAAAATAATGTAAAAGGAGTCAAAGTGTTAACAAGAATACGTAAACAAGTGTAATTTTGCATTCCAACGGCCATAAAGGGATTCAAATTTAAGTTAGAGGTTGTTATGTCGGTTTTCTTGGGTAAGGAAACCTTTAGAAATGTTGGAATCATCATTGTAAAGGTTGGATTGGAGATTTTGGGAAGAAAATCCAATTCAATTCTTACTGTTTTTAGGAATTTTATGAGTTTTCCATCTTTTTTCAGATCTGTACGGTAGTGTACAGTCATTAGATTGTACAAATTCTTTATGGATTTTTTAGTGGCATGAATCAATAGTTCTTTTCATCTAGTTTGAAGGTTTAGAAGATAATTTGAAGCATCTTATAGTTGTTTTCCTGAGGACTGTCGGGTATACCCTATTTTGGGGTTTTGTAGCTTTTATCATGTTTTGAAGGCCCATACACCGACTGTGCTCACTGTGATTGGTGTATTGGGTCTCATGGAGAATTTTTAGGTGTTAGGGAGAGTTTTTTATGTTGAGAGAAAGAAATAAAGTAGATTGGGTTGTTGTCCCTGTTGAGTTTATGTGGGAAAATGCATGAAAGTGGAGGTTTTAGTCTAGGGTTTGGTAAAATCTGAGTGGGAGGTCATTTTTTTTAATTATTAATCATTTGCAGGGTTTCTTAAGAGTGTTTGAGTTGGTTTTGAGATCTGAGGAGGCGTGGAATGTAGGTTTTCAATAAACCCTCTTGGTTTGGCTAAAAATCAAGGGTTTCCTAGTTTGCTATGTTAGAAGAGTCAACTCTAGAAACTAATTGTGGATTTAGTCATTTGAGGGCATGGGAAATGCTTCCCCAAAGTTTTATTTGTCTGTGATAAGTCTAAAGGTGGGTTGCTTTGTAATTTAGGCCTAATTAGCCTAATTAAGACATTGTAGGAGTGGGAGTTTCAGGAGTTTGGTCCAAAGGACTTGTGTCTGACCTTGATATATGTTTTGTAACTCTATAACGGGTTTCTGAATCATCCATTGGTTTGTCAAGTGTTTTGGGAAGTGTTGGAGTTAAGGGCCTAAAACCGGGTTTGCACTACTACTAGGGTTGCAAGGGTGAAAGTGGGAAATTTTACTTTTGGTTGTTTTCAAACTTTGGGAGTTGTTTGGATTGGTCTAATAGGCCCTTTTAATCTTGTTAGATTCCTCTTCAAGGAAAGTTGACACTTTGAGTGAGTTTGGGCCTCCTAGGTCTACATCAAATAGAGAGCAACATATAACCATCATTTTGCATATCTACATTAATGCAATTTTGCAAACCCTAATACAATCAAACTTAAACGCTTGAAATAAAGCAATGATCAATAACATGACTTTACAAATTCAATGTGCATACTTACCAATCAATCCAAGGAATCATTCGGGTCTGCTCTACTCTTTATTGTGTCAAGTATTGCCTCATGGTCAGACTCACGCACTTTCCACAAGTTCTTGTTCGCAGGTCTGCCCTTATATTTGATCAAATGAATGTTGGTGGTGATGACAAGGTTTGAGTAGTGAAGAATATTCCTATGTGTGTCAAAGTCCTCAAACAACCAAACTGTAACATTCTTAACTGGGTACCTTCTAAGCCATGTTCCAGTAACAACCACTAAACCTGTAGGATATTCTATGTTTTCTCCATCTATAAATGGGGCCTCCAATTTCTTTTTGGCCTTGATACAATGACACAAGTAATAATATGTACCCTCTTCATTTTCTTCATCTGGAATCATCACATATATGTGCCCTGCATTGATATGTTCATCTTGTTAGATGTATTTAATGAACATCAAAATAAAACCTAAAAGTAAGATATATTACCTGGTTCTACAAGGTCCAATACATGATCAAAGTCAATGAATGATTGCATCTCCATGATTTGTAGAGTCGTCAGGAGCTGATAAGTGTCAAGTGGGGTTAGACTTCTTACATACCATTTGTCAACCCACTCTGTTGACTCGCAATCATTCCATGCTCGAAGTGTACGTTCAGAACAAAAGCATGTCATCTTCTACGTATGGATAGTCCATGTACCTGCATTGGATCTTCTAAAAGAGTGTAGCTCACTCAATCCTGTTAGTGTACAACAATCCTCATATTTTGCAATGTTAGTATCATCTACTAAATGAAAAAATCTATGAACTAAAGAATTACCTTGACTACCTAGACCCATTGCATGATTGCACCACTCGACAATTGATCTTGCATCTGTCAACTTTACATTGTCTTTGTACTTTAACTCTTCTCGTGCAAGGGCTCTTTTGATACATGCACCTACTCCATCATGCTCCCCCTTTCCATGCCCAACCTCTGATAAGTTACACATATGTTGAACAACACTGATCCTATGCATCCTGCTCAACCAGTAAAACATTATGGCGTTCTTGAATTATGATGTACAGTTATCTGACCATATGATATGTTGATTGAATGATATGCCCCTGCTAGCTAGCTCAACATAGAACATCTGAAAGCAACCTTGCATAAACTCGATAGAATGTGTGTGATCATCACTGATGTAAAAGTGATACTCCCTCAATACTTTCCTATTATCCTATGTACTATCATTTGCATGAATGAATGCTATATGCACAAATATAGCAACCTGTGTGGAGTTGTAGTATTGTGATTCCACCTCGTTTTGTGGTTGTAGTGTGTAGTTATCCATGAATTCGACAACTGAAATGATGCTATGAAGTGGAAACGTGTCCTTGCATAACTTGAACTGTGAGTCCAACCATTGAGCTCTATGTGTATGCCTTGCATACTCATAGACCACCTGATCATGGAAAATTACCATAAATTGATATACTAGAATATTATCACTTACCAATTCACACTTCTTTGCTTATTTCCCATCTTTTAGACTGTAGGCCATTGTCTTGTATTTTCCAAATTCGACAATTTTGTCCAATTGTGTGTGTACTAGCCATGTGTTGGAAAATTGGAAAATGTTGCATGCCACCACAATGATGACATGTGCCATCCAAACATGACTTGTAAAAAATTTGACCATCCCCTCTTTCACATAAAATGGAAGATAAGAATTCCCTTGAGGATTTGGGTGGAGGCCTTATGTTACATTCCTGCAAAACATTGTCAGTATGCATATCTACACATATACGTTGATAAACATCATAATGGTTAGAAACTCAATATGTACTCTACAACAACAAGTAGTGTGTGTGTGATTTATTTTGACATAAAAAGGCTTTAACATTTCAAAATACCTTTGACATATTCTAATTTCAAGAAACTTTTGTACAAAATCAGCAAAAAATTGGGTTTGAGTGGTATCCAAATAATGCTTTGGATGTGGCTCATAGATTTTACTACCACTTCTCCTTGTTACAACATCTCTTTGATTAGGAGAGGTCCTTGTGTTATCCTTCCAATAATCTACTATTAAAGATCTCAAGCCTTGACCAATTCTTTTATCTTTCCGTGGCACTCTACCCGAGAATGCCCATAACTCATTGCTATTTGGTTCCTCCAATCTTTCACACGTTCCTTTGGCTCTCATTAGAGATGATCTACTTATTTTCAAAGAATTACTTGTCTTTTTAAGGTTCACCTTGTTCCTTGTTTGACGGCTTAATAGTGTTGTTGTCATCACACGTCTTGTGGCACAACTATCCCTCGTGCGTGAGGTAGAACCCACACTCTCATATGCACTCATCAAGTTCTTTACAATGGAATTTTCACTTGAGTCATTCGAAACTCTCAGCCCAAGATCCTTCATGGTGGGCCTAAATTTGAGTTGCCTCATCATTTCAACAAATAGTTGGCATCTTCCACCCTTACTTCACTTCTCAAAAAAAAAACTTCATATCCTCTATGAAGCTCTTTGACATGTACATTTTGACATCTTATCAGGCATCCATTTCAAAACATTGGAATCAATATCAATAAAAAATCTAGGTTTTCTATGCAAAACTCTAGGAGGAGTTCTCAAATGTAAATTTTTGTCAACATTAGGAATGTCAACAACATCGGGGATAGATCATGTACCTTCAATCGGAGGTGCAATTGATGACATACCTTGAGATTGACATGTAAATGATGTCGTACCTCCAACTTGAGATGTTTGTGGAGTGACTTCAAATAGAGGCGTGTTTGCTGATGTACTTTCAAAATGCAATGTTGTTGATGGTGTGTCTTCAACTGTAGATGTGATTTCCAATGTACTTGGAAAACCACATGTTGTTGTTGGTGTGTCTTCAACTGGAAATGTGCATTGAACTTCACCTATGGTTGATGTTGTGCCTCCAACTTGGGGATTCATTTGCATCCTTCCATGAAATTTTTCCATTCGTGCCCTTTGTTTTTCCAATTGTACATCTCTCGTAGATTGCACGGGAATTTCTGGTTGTATGGGCTGCAATTCTTTTGCTTCACGAGCTGCAATTTTTTTATTCTCTTCTCCTTGCATTTTTTACTGCACGTTCTTCTGGTGTTAGAGGCTTTGGTTGTTTCCTCAGCATGATGTTGAATGTTGCATATTCACAATCACACATAGAAAAAAATTAAGTAATGCATTTTATGAAACATATTGATAACACTGATTACATTGCATTTTATTGAACACACCAAAGCATTTTATGAAAGAAGGCAGCGAGCTGTTTGGAATTATCAAACATGTCTATATGCTACAACATTTTTCATACACAAATATACCTCCATACCACAAGAAAAGAACTTGTAATGAAACATATTGATAACACTAATTACATTGCATTTTGTGTTGTTGTCCCGAAGGTTTTTGTGCAAATTTTGCTTGAAAATGGAGGTTTTGAACTAGGGTTTGGTGAAATATTGATGATAGAGGCTGGTGAATGAACTTATAAGCATATGCAAACATAATTAAGGGTTTTTGAAGTGGTGGCTGGGCTAGACAAGGTCTGGGATATAGTTTTTCAATAAACCCCATGTAAGTTGCCTAAATTTGGTGCTTTGAAATGCTTTCACAATATCAATAGGAAGGGAGTGAGACTTGAGATAGAGGGAGAGGGGATATGAGTGAGAGAGATTAGTCCTAGTATCGTGGTAGGGACTGAGACCTGTGAGCGATATATACTTGATAGGGATAGAGAGTTATCCAGTTAGGGTGGGGGGAAAGACCTCACAAAGGGAGAGGGGTTGGAGTGAAATAGATTTTTCTACCCTCTACCCTAAAACCCTTAAACCCTCTACCCTCAACCCTTAAACCATAAACTGTAAACCCTAAAACCCTAAAACCATCAACCCTCTTGTCTCTCTCTCTCAACCTTACACCCTCTACCCTTAAACCATAAATTGTAAACCCTAAAACCCTTAAACTGTAAACCCTAAAACCCTCAATCCACCCTCTCTCTCTCAACCCTTAAACCCTCAACCCCCATCTCTCTCTCTCAACTCTACACCCTCTTTCTCAACCCTACACCCTCTACTCTCAATCCTCAACCCTCTACCCTCTACCCTAAAGCCCTTAACCCTCTCACTCTCTCTTTCTCTCTCTCTAAACCCTCAACACCCCCCTCTCTCTCTCTTGACCCTACACCCTCTACCCTTAAACTATAAACCCTAAACCCTAAAACTCTTAAACCCTCAACCCCCTGCCTCTCTCTCTCAACCCTTCACCCTCTACCCTCTACCTTCTACCCTCAACCCTCGACCCTTAAACCCTAAACCTTAAACCCTCTACCCTC